>NW_020769320.1:24518396-24620429 GCF_900518735.1 Pseudonaja textilis
TCTTTCTTTCTTTCTTTCTTTCTTTCTTTCTTTCTTTCTTTCTTTCTGTCTCCTTCCTTCCTTCCTTCCTTCCTTCCTTCCTTCCTTCCTTCCTTCCTTCCTTCCTTCCTTCCATAAAGTGTCTGGGTGTATGTAACCCGGATGTAACCACACCAGGATGTAACGTAAGCTCTGCACTCTGATGAAGTCCATGCAATTCCTTGTATGAATTCTGTGCTGGTGCGACCAGTTTCAGCAGTCGGTGCTCTGGGCTTGTGCAGGATCTGTGCAGATTTCTCAGGAGGCCGCCTATGGCCTTGTCAATGCTTCCTTGATAGCAGTGGCAAACAGCAGTACTTACTCCACCCTGTACCAAAGAAACAATGTAAAAACTAGTTGTATCCAGCTATCTCTGAGTGATTATGGAAGACCAGGAAAAGAATGGAAGGGATATAAAATACGAATAGATTATTGGCGAGGCAGTTGACAACTTAAATGGCAACTCAGCCCAGGTGGGGATGGTGTACCCATCATAAAACGAATTCCGAGGCATTCAATTTCCTCAGAGAACAAGTTTATTTAGATACACCATCTTGGCATTAACTAGTGGAAAGCCAGTACCGAAAGTTTCCGGGCTTTCCACATCACTATATATAGGATTTTCTCAATTTTCAAAACAATATGTCACATTCTCCAATCAGGATGAGAACTGGTTGCTTGGCAACTTTGCTCCTCCTTCCTCTGGCCAGTCATCCATTGGAACATGACCTGACTCATCAGCCAGCTATGTTGTTTTGGCCAAACCTCCATCCACCTCGGCTCTCCCCTCTTCTAGCTCCCATGTGTGTGAAGCTGAATTCATATGAATAACCCAGATTACAACCAACCCCGCAATCTAGCCAAATCCAGGCTTGACAGCTGTCTATTCTTTTTCTCATGCATTATGGTGACTCTGATAATTATCATCACTATAATGATAATAATTATTGACTTATGGTGATAATGACAATAATGATGTTTTTGAGGTATTTTGACACATGGATTTGCCATTTAAGACACTGAAAATCTTTACTGTAGAGAAGTATTGGTGAACCTTTTTGGTACCGAGTGCTGAAATGGGACTGTCTGCATGGACCAGGAACCAGAAGCTGCTCTTCAAGTTTCTGGTGTGCACAGGTGCACTGGCCACCTGGTCTTCTGGTTTCTCGTGTACATGTGTATGAAGACTGTTAGGAATTGGGGACAAACCCCCAAGCAGAGTGTGCAGCAGCAGTCAAGCCAGGCAGCCAAATGAGAGAGGCTGGGCCCAAGAGTATACACACACTGGAGACAAAAACTGTTTGTTGTTTTAAATAGTTGTTTAATCCATTCAGAGTTTAAGCATTGTCAATCAGTCCATATGTCATTCACAAGTATATCCATCCAGTAACTTAGTCCATTAACTAGTTAGTACTATGTCCTTATCTGCTTGTAAATCTTCTCCTCCCGATACCTTTCTCTCGAAGACAACGCTGAGTATTCACAGGATATCAGCTCACCAAGGAAATAGTCCTTTTGTTCAGCAGAAACGGTATCCAGCACAGTAGCCAGCAAACAGTAACAAGCAGATGTCTCAAACAGGAGTAAGCAGCAGGCAGGCAGAGAGCAGAGAGACCAGGGTGTTACGTTTCTCTTACTGCCTTTTATTGCTGTTTGTAACCGCACCCTTAATTATCTAATTACATTGCAGTTTGGTGCTTAAAGCTACAAACACTTAAACCTTGGTTTATATATTTATTCACCCAAACCTAGTTGGTGTATCAATATACCCAACAAAGACCAGCTGGCTGGTGTGCATATGTGCGCTGGGAAGATCTTCTGGTTTCCGGCATGTGCATGCACACTGGCCAGCTAATCTTCACACACACACATGAAGGAGAAACTCAAAGACCAGGTGGCCAGTGCGCATGCACGCACCAGAAATTTGAAGAGCAGCTTCCTGGTGTGAGCATGCCCACTGGGCAGCTGGTCTTCCAGTTTCCAGAGCTTCCGTGTCCATGAAGACCGGCTGGCCAGTGCGCTGGAACCCAGAAGAGCAATAGGTGATGGCTCAAATCAGTGGTGGAATTCGAAATTTTTTACTATCAGTTCTGTAGGCATGGCTTATTTGGTGGGTGTGGCTTGGTGGTCATGTGCCTGGGTGGACATGCTTGATGGTCATGTGACTGGGTGGGCATGGCTTGGTGGTCATGTGACTGGGTGGGTGTGGCCAACTCAATGTCACTCACATCAAGGGTTGCCCTTGAGGGAGAAACTTTCTGACAGTGAAAACAATTCACCAGCGGACCTGCTTGTCCCCAGATGTTCTGGGTGATCAATCACTGGAAATTTTTAAAAGACTGGACAGCCATTTCTCTGAAATGGTATAGGGTTCCCCCAAAAGTCCCTTCTAAGTGTTATTCTGACACCTTTCCCAGGACCTCTACTCAGAGTTTGGCATCCTCAGTTTTCCTGCCTGAGCAGGGGGTTGGACTAGAAGACCTCCAAAGTCCCTTTAAACACACATGTATTTATGCTCTGGACTATAGACACTGAATGCCTGTAAACCCTGAAAAATATGTGGTAGCCCTGGGCAAAAGAAAGGCAGTAGAATCACTCTAGGTGTAGGGACAGTGTAAAATATTAACACATGATAAATAATGGAACAATTAAAAATAATAGCACAGAGTTTTCTCTGTCTCTCTCTCTCTCTCTCTCTCTCTCTCTCCCCCTTCCTATTTCTTTTTCTTTCTTTCTCTTTCTTTGTCTCTTTCTGTCTTTCCCTTCCTTTCTTTTTCTCTCTCTCACACACATACCACACACTCTCTCTCCCTATTTCTGTTTCTTTCTTTCTCTTTCTTCCTCTTCCCCCCCCCCCCCCTCTCTCTCTCTCTCTCTCTCTCTCTCTCTCTCTCTCTCTCTCTCTCACACACACACACACACACACATACACACACACTCTCCTGTCAGCCTTCATTCCCACTCACTCCAGGCACCTTACTCACAAGGGGAAGTGAATCCAGCATTAGAGAAGTTCTGCAGGTAAACGGACTTGCATTTGAAACTCCTGCAAACTTCCCCATGGCTGGATTTCCCCCCCCACCCAGCGTTCTTTCCCTCTCACTCCAGGCACTTTACTCACAAGGGGAAGCGATACTTCTAGTGTCCATGAAGAATCCAGCCTTGGAACAGTTTTGCAGGTTAACGGACTGCTGCTCCGCCCACAGTCATGTGTTTTCAAGTGGCTGCTTGAAAATGCATGGCTAGGGCAGAGGAGCTGTCCTCCTTTAAACTGGGGCAGCGAGCATCGGGTGGGCGGGACAAGCGAGTGAGCGGAAACTGGGCGACCGGGTTGGGGGTGTGGCCAGCTATATGTTGGTACCAGTTCAGTGACCCACGCCAAATTCTTGCTACCGGTTCGCCCGAGTAGGTGCGAACCAACTGAATAGCACCTCTGGCTCGCGTGCTCGGAGAGATAGCTCTGCATGCCACGTCTGGTACACATGGCATAGGTTCACCGCCACAGCTATAGAGTATCATTTATATTTCATGCTGCATCAATCTGTGCTGCTACCTGCTAACATTATTTATAAAGACAGATGAAAAATACTAGCTTGGTTTATAAAAACATCTATTTAGTATGCTTGTAGAGAATATAAAGATTGATAGTAAAGTGTGGATCCTGCATGCAGAAAATGCTAGATTATTCACTTTTTGGCTGGGAAAGATTGGAAATAATAAAAAGCTATCGGTTGTCAACAGAAATATTGGTTCTGTTCTTGTTTTAGAGATAGTGCTAAGTTTTGTCAAGGCACAACTGAGCTGAAATTTATTTAGACAAAATTGAACTAAGACCTATATAAACAATATAAATATATATACATTCTCTGACTTAGTTCATGGCACTTTCCATATTCTTAAACTAGATGGTTTTTATTAAAATCTGCTTTGTATTGGTTCTGTTCTTGTTTTAGATAGAAAAACTATATTTGGAAAATGAACCAGTTTGTGACTGTTTAATTCACAATCTGTGTTTTGCTTTGAGTGCTTACAGTGAACGAAACTGGAAATATTTGCAACATAATCCAGCCAAAAATTAGATTGTGTAAATTGAACAATGCAATTTCATTTCCCACAAATTTGAAGATTTTTTTTTATTCTTTTCTGGAATTTATAGTTTAATATAGTGGTTATTTTACCATTTAAATATTTAATGATTGGGTGGGTCTAATGATATGAGAAGACCTATTAGCACAGTGACAATCTCTGTCCTGTTAGGCTGTCACTGAAGACATATGTTCTACAACAAATGTAGCTTGTGAATAAAATTGAAAATTAAATCTATTATTATTATTATTAAACATGAAACTCAGTCAACTGAACGTTTAAAAATGTATCCCAAATATTGTTGACTGACACTGATGGTTGTTACTGGTTGCTGCCAACATCCTAGGTATCAACCACAGCACAGTTTTTTGCAGTTCTGCTGGTGTTATTGCAGGAAGCTGTGATTTCTTGATGTATTTTGTAAAATTCTTGGACATGGAGCCAAATGCCCCATTGACAATGAGTATCACTGTCACATGTTTCATCCATAATTGCATAGTTTCAATGGCTAGGTCATGATATTTCATGCTTTTTTCTAGTTTTTTTTTCTCCTGGTAGAGTGATATCAATAAATTGTACACTTCAATTTTTGATGACTGTGATATTATTATTTTCCCATTTGCTCTACGTAGATTATTTAAAATTGTTTGGAAAAACAAAAGCTGAATTGAGCTCACTGTTGTAAAGCACTGAGTTCAACAGTGGCATTGAAATGCAATTTGGCATTGACAAATGTGTAGCAATTGCTGTCAAGGCAGGAAAAATAGTTGAAAATAATGGATTTGAACTTAATAATGAAGAGTTGATAAAAGCAGTAACACCAGAAGAGGGGTAAAGTACTCAGGAGTTTTGGAAGCTTCCGACCTGTTGTGTGCATCATCCTCCCTGGGATACCTGGCATGGCTGTGGCTCCTCTGGCTTGGTCCATTGCTCGATTAGTTTCAGCCGGAACAGGGATTACAGCCCGGGTTCTCTCAATTTCTGGTTCGCTCGCTCTCCTTCGACTGGTTCATCTCACACATTGAGGTTCTCCAGGGCTTTCCTCACAAGGTGACTTGTGTACTGTTTCAGTTGGTTATCTGCCAGCGGCTCCTCGATCTGCTCTTCCTGATCGGAAAGGGCTTCCAGTTCCACTTTCCACCTGGGTTTACAGTTACCACAGGTGAGGGTTACTCCCTTGGCTCTTCCATCCCAGCTGTCTCTCTTTCCTATGCCTATAGACCATTGGGGCTTTGTGGAATATTCATGGGCAGCTTCAATATCTTCAATGGTGCACACAAAGCCCGTGTCTGGCTGGGTAGTCGTCGAAGTTTCTCCCCAGCATTTGGCTTCCCCCTTGTTCGTTGCTAGGTTCAGACATTTTTGCAGGGTCCCCTCAGTAGAGTGAAATTTTGGAAGGAGAAAAAAATTTCCCTCTCCAGGTTGACCACTATTGCTGATCTTGTTTTATGTAAAGACCAGACTCTCTCCCTTCAGACGATAAGAATGAACTTTTGAACACTGGGTGTTTCAAAAGGAACTCTTTATTGAAAAGGATGGCAGCAGGTCAAATTCAAAGCAGGGTCTAATATCTGTATAATCTTCTTTCTCCAATGGATGGCTCCCTTGCTCCAAATCCAACCTTAAACAGCATACAAAAACAGCTGATCGTGAGCCAATGGGGTGGGAGTTAGAAATAAAGATAAAAAGGGCAGTTTCTCCCAATTATCACTTTTCAAGATGTTATTAAATCTTCTTCCAGGCTTTCTATATTTTGAAGCTTCCCTTAGATATTTCTTTCATATCTGAGTCTTTAATCTTTCTCCATGTATCCAATCACCACTTTCTTAACATTTGGAGATTATTTTTTAAAAATTCTTTTATTTGGGTTAAATCTCTATAATAAAAGTTGGAAGTTGTCTCACCCAATTTCAATGCTCCGTCCACGAACTGTTCCGGCACAAATCTTATTGTCCCAGTTGTCACAGCTTGTGACTTGCCAAAAATGGCTGTCATCTTCTTCAGACCTAACAAGGAAATTGAATTTTCCTCATGATCACTGAAGCACCTCTCCTTCCTTCACCACCGCTCCAGGGGAGCTTTGACCCCATAGGGCCTCCCGAGACACAGATACCAATTGGTTTTCACGGAGCTCGGTGGAGCTCTGCTATTTTCAGCAGTTCCTGCCGCGACGCCAACTGATTCTGTGATTCACTGTTTTGATGGCGGGGTGGGGCGGGGTTGGTTGATTAAGATATATAGAGTGAAGTGTTTTTGGTTTTTGGCTTTTTTTTAGGTGAATATGTGGTCATGACAGTACACTTCCATCTCCGAAGGAAAATGGGATATTTTATGATACAGACGTATATTCCGTGCATCATGACTGTGATTCTCTCCCAGGTGTCGTTTTGGATTAATAAAGAATCTGTTCCTGCCAGAACTGTTTTTGGTAAGTGCCACCATTGACTGTGTCTGCTTTAACCATGTTATGTCTTTTCAAATCAATATTAGCATAAAAAAGTATTAAGAAATTTTTAAAAGATTACCACAAAATAAAAGTCAACGTAGTAGTGATGATTATACAAGTTATACCCTAATATACTTCAATATAACTCTTTAATGGAAGAGTGAAGCTTAAAGAAATAGAATATTAATGTTAATGTATATATTAATATAGAATAGACAATCAGAAGTTTTAGGTACTCCAGGGTGTTGGACTAGATGACCTCCAAATTCCCTTCCAACTCTTTTTTTCTATGTTCTGATAAATATGTTCCGAAATAGTTTCTAACACCTATACTAGGTGAGTTATGAGGGAAAGAATTTTAAAATAGAAGAAACCGATGGAATCCAGGTAAATAGTACTTTTGTGTTCCTATTGTTCTTTACCTCAATAAGAACAAAATCTATTATTTTGGTCCTTTAGCAAAGGACCAGTCTTTTTTTAAATAAACTTTATTATTCTTTTACTTCTTTTAAAAATAAAAAAATTAATCATAACATTAATCGTACTGTAGCATCTATCTTGTACATATTTATCTCTTGTGGATATTTACATTTATATACATTATTATACGATTATATACATTTATCTATAGATTGCTTGTCTTAAGTTCCCTTATTTTCTGTCTAGATTCCAGCCAATTGTACCACATATCCCAAATTTTATAGTAATCAGACTCTTCTTTATCTTTTAACATTAGGGCCAATTTGTCCATTTCAGCACAAGCCATGATTTTTTTAAATGACCAGTTCATCAGGGGGGAATACTATTGTGCTTCCAACATTGTGCATAGCCGCCGTTAATATATGTAATATAATTTTTTTCATGTTTCTTTTTAAATATTCCTAACATAAATAATTCTGGATCCAGCTCTATTTGTTCTTTAACAATTTCTTGTAACCATTGTTTTATTTTAATCCAATATCTTTGAGCCTATCTGATTCCAATCTTGGTTTCTTACTGAAGAAATCTGTCAAACTATGTTGTCGTATCATTCTCTTAAGGGTGACTGCAACCCTACCCCACCCCCCTCAACTTTGTAGTTTGGACTTGATTGTGGTTGTAAGTTGAGGTAAGAAGGGATCTCTGTTTTCACCCAAAAACGTATAGTCTGTTTGCATCCATTTTGTGGACAATTTGTAATGTATGAATACAAATTGTCTGAAATGGTATAGGGTTTCCTGCTTGAGTAGGAGGTTGGATTAAAAAACCTCCATGATCCCTTCCAAATCTGCGTCTACTACTGGGCTCATTCCTCCCCTTATTTTAACAGAGTAATAGAGTTGGAAAGGATCTTGTAGGTCGTCTAGTGCAACCCCATTGAAAGCTTCCAATGATGAAGCTCCCTCAGCTTCTGAAGGCAACTTCTCTTCCATTGGTTGATTGCTCTCAGTGTCAGAAAATTTGAAAGGCTCCATCAATTCATATCTGAATATGTCCCATGATTGCTTGCTACATTTCAATATATCTCTCTCTTTCTCTTCCTCCCTCCCTCCGTCCCTCTCTCTTCCCTCCTCTCTCTGATTCATCAGCCAACAGCCAGCCAAGCTCAGAGTGCAATGCAGCGTGGACCCCTCAGATCAGTATTTTCAAACTTGGCAACTTTTAAGATTTCAATTCTCAGAGTCCCTCAGTCACCATGTATTTAGATTAACATGATAGTCCTATTTGGCTGGACTCGCACATTGTGCAAAGCTTCTTGTGAATTATATTCACAGTTCAAACCCCCAAAAGCTCAAGAACATTTTAGCTGAGCAGCTTATGTGACTCCAGCCTAGTTCTTTTTTCAAAATTGTTGGGTAGACATTGTGAGCTCTGTGTGAAATTTATTTTCAGATTTGTGGTGTTGGGTATCTTTGCATTCATGGTTGTTTTTATAATGCTGCCACAACTGCTCATTTGGCTGAAAAATGCGGTTTATAAGCATTTGAATAAATATTTTATTGGGCTGTGTGGCCCAAATATCTCTGAAATCAGCGTGTCAGGATAAACCATATATAATTGTTTTTAGAAATTTTAGGATTAATGTTTCATTACATTGCCCTACATACAATAGCTTCTACACTGTATATGGCCATTACATTTAATTTTTTCATATATGCTAATGGTATTCATTTTGTTAAGGATGGAAAAGACTGAACCCTGCAATTTCTGGTAATGTAACATTTTTCTATTTCATTTTAGAGCAAGTGACATTTTCTCAAGTAGTTCAGTCCACTAAACCTTCTTAAACCATTGTTTGCAAGTGAAAAGATTTCCCAAATACTTAGTAAAATTAAATCTATAATTTTAAACAGTCCCTGTTCAAAGAAGATCATAAAGAGGCTGGCTGGCTATTACAGGCTAACTGCGGTGGGTCAGGCCAGTATCTCAGGCTGGGGAGCACGTGGAGCATCTCCCCGAGCAACCAAGGCTCACCCAGTACCAACAAGGGCCAGAAGAAGCAGCCACAAGATCAAGGAACAGATGAGATGCTGGAGAGTCAACCAGCTGCTTTGCTCCACTGCTATCTCTCTTGTAGATTTTGACCCTCCTTGTTTGTTCACCTAGAGCCCTGCAGATAAGCGATCATAAGTCGTCTTTCCCTGTAAAGTGAGGCAGAGCATCTTCTATTCAGAAGCAAAGGACATTAGGAGTTTCTTTACTCCTAAAAAGTCTAATGGATTGGAAAGCCCTGAAAGCAACAAAAGAGCAGAATAACACATTGTCCTGATTAAGCCTGGGATTTTGGTGCAATGCTTGTGGAGCCTGGGAGGCCTAAAACCAACGAGGTAACCTTGGTGCTGGGCATGCCTCGGGGTGCTCAGGGAGATGCTCCATGTGATCTCTGGGTCGGTGGCTGCTCATCTCCACCGCTGCTCTTGCTGGTGGCCTACCGGGAGAGCTTCTTGTGCTGCACAGTAAAATTTAGCAGCCTTGAGCCATTGCTTTGGATTCAGACCCATAAATCCCGTCCATAAAGTGCTGCACCAGAGAGAAGCAGCCAGGTTGAATGTTTCTTCTCTCCACCGCAGCGCTTTCCGGATGGGACTTACAGGTCCGAACCCAAAGCTGCTTAATCACAGCTGTTAAATTTCACTGTGCTGTGCAAGAAGCTCTCCCGGCAGGCCACCAGCAGGAGCAGCGGCAGAGAGAAGCAGCCGGGATGGACAACATAGCCCACTCTTGGGAGAGCCCATGGAGCATCTCTCTGAGCAACTGAGGATCGCCTGGCACCGAGGGCTGGAAGAAGCGGCTGCAGGATCTGAGATGCCAGAAATTCAACCCAGCTGCTTATCTCTGCCACAGTGAGCATGGGCAGCGAGCATAGACTTCCCATGAGGGATGCATGCAATGGCCCTGGGGGTGAGGTGTAAAGTAAAACAGCAACTAACTTACCTAAAACCAGGAAGTGGAGAAGGCTTGGGAGCAAGGAAGCCAGAGAGGAGCTGGACCGTGGGCACCACGTGATCTAGAGCCTAGGCGAGCTGTGATGGCTGGCGAACAAGGCAAGTGAGTGGCCAAAGTAGATGAGGTGAAAAAAGAAGTGGCTGTAAGAGGCAGGGTGAGTAGGGTGGTGAGGAGCGGGTGGGGCCAGCTTAAGTAGAAATTAAGGGGAAAAGATACTAATGGAAAGAGAAATATGAATATTGTTCCATACTAGCAGGCTTGTAAGCCTGCATTCCTATTGGTCCGGAAAAGCCGGGCCGTGATTGGACAGAACTAAGCGTTCTGATTGGGTAAAACCAAGCGCGGCAAGCTCAAATGCATGTCATAGGCTGCCTAGCCGCAGCCAGCTCTATAAAAGGAGCTGCCTCAGCTGGGAGTCTCGTCTCAGTATCTGGTTTCCTAATAAAGAGCTGTTGTCACTATTTCAAGTCTCATCTCTCCTTGGGACCCACCGCCCAGACTTAACAAATATGTTAATTGAACATAGCTACATAACCATTTCATTTTGGAGAAGTGAGAGCTGGTATAGCGTAGTAATGAAGAACTGCAGCAACCTAGACTTAAAAAAAAAAAAAGAGATCACTGGGTCTCTTGGACTAGCCGATCTCTCTCACCCCATAGGAAGGACCCCATAGGGATAAAATTTGTCCAGTATGGCTGAACCTCTGGCATAGCTCTCATTTTTTTCTAGCTTAGCAAGAAATCAGTTGTGGTCTACTTTGTCAAATCCAGGTGTACTATGACACTTGTCCATCATCTTTGAGTTTTAGGGTTTTACTTATCAGGACATAGCAAAAATCATCCAGTCCTTAGCTATTCTGAAAAGTAAGTAAACTCAAACGTACGTGGACAACATAGCCCAGGATTTTTCAACATCTTCATAAATGATGTAAAGGAGGGAATAGAAGAAATTCATCAAATTTGCAGATGACATTAAGAATAGCCAACACCCACAGATTTGAGCACTGGGCCTTGTCTAACAAAATAAAATTCAATATAGAGAAAAGTAAGGTTTTAAATTTAGGCCAAAAAAATAGTGAGAACCAATGGAACAGCTTGCCTTCAGAAATTATAGACACTCCGTCACTGGAGGCTTTTAAGAAGAGATTGGAAAGCCACTTGTCTGGAATAGTATAGCGTCTCCTGCTCCAGTAGTGATGGTGAGGTGTTAAGGTCTCCAAGGTTCCTTCCAACTCGGTTATTCTTTTATCTGTTAACCTATATTACACCATATCATCATTTATTTAACAAAAACAAAAACAAAATGGAGAAGTCATGTGTGAAAAACTAAGCACACCTTTACTGCTTCCAAGATATTGTTGTCCCCAATTCGGGTCTGAGCCTGGTGCCAAAGCCAAGGATGGACGCCAGACACGAGGTGCATGTTTTCTGATTGCTTTTTACTGGAGTACTCCAAGGAAAGGGGGCTCCTGGTCAAAATGCTGAGAGCCAAGAACAAAGGATTGAGTAAGTTGTATACATTTTCATTAAATAAAGGAGAAGGTGGGACAAAGCAAGATAATAAGAAATATCATCTAATAAACATTTTAGTAATAATTCTACAATTTGTTCTATTGGTCTCTAGTTGTCCCTATTCCCAAGTCTTGGCTAATGAATGCCCTAGGAATTATCTAATACACATTTGATTTGCTGCAGGCCTAACTTTTAGCTGAGGTCTTCAAGTTGGCTAACCCATGTTACTTTTATCAGCTTTCCAATTAGCCAGGATTGTTACAAGATTTACACATGCACATCTCCTGCGGATAAGCATTCTTTGTTCTTGCCAGACAGACTCCACAATTACAGGCTTCTTGATTTACTTTCTGTGCATGACCTTGCTTTATTTTAGCTTTTATTTTAACACACTTTGTATTTAGTTTTTCCTTATAATTTTTCCTTATAATTGAGGGTAAGTTATGCTTTTAGTGTTTTTTTCTTATTCCATAAAGATACCAATTACATTTATTATATTTCTTTTCTTTCCAAGGAATTACTACTGTGTTGACCATGACAACTTTGAGCATCAGTGCCAGGCATTCTTTACCTAAAGTCTCCTATGCCACAGCCATGGATTGGTTCATAGCTGTATGCTTTGCCTTTGTATTCTCTGCATTGATTGAATTTGCGGCTGTCAACTATTTTACGAACATTCAGATAGAAAAAGCCAAAAGGAAGGGAGTGAAATCCATCCCCGAATGTTCAGCAGCACCTGTTCAGAAGGAAATTTGTACAGAGGAGACATCCACGGTAATACCCATTGCTAGCAAAATGACCCCTAATAACATGCTGAAAGATATTTGAAGAGATTGGTTGAGCATTTGGTGTGGCTCTTTATCTTAGGTGGATATTTCAAACATCAGGGGCTGAGTTAAACAGTTGTTGAAGGGTCTGTGAGTTGCTGAGTGGCTTGGGGAAGTTTTGTATTTTTTTGTATTTTGTATTTGAGGCATTTAAAACAATTTTCATCTGTTTCCTGGTTAAAGATGGGAGAAAGTTGTGATATCAGTGTCCAGCAGTCATGGTGAGAGGTATTCTGAGTCATACCAGAGAGGATTTTGTGCCCTTGGATCCATAGGCTGCTGACTCCAGCTTCTCTCTCTCTCGTGTTCTGGTATTTTATTTGTATTTCTAAGAATGGCCAACTTCTTGATGACACTGGACAGTATGCAGAAATTGAAATCAAAGATGCCAGCATCAAACAGGACACAAAAAAATGATTCCAGTGGGAAAACATTCACTTAAAAACCCTATAAAAACCCCTTCCAGATGTAGCTGCTGAGCACACCTATTTTTCACTGGGTGCTACCCAGTGGTGGGATTCAAATTTTTTTACTACCAGTTCTGTGGGCGTGGCTTGGTGGGCGTGGCAGGAGAAAGATACTGTAAAAATCTCCACTCAGAGGTGGTATTTGCCGTTCTCCGAACTCAAAATTTCCACTACCGGTTCTCCAGAACTGGTCAGAACCTGCTGAATACCACCTCTGTTCTACATCTTTTTTGTATCTGTTTTGTAATGGAAGATAAGGCCACTAGTCTATGATTACACCTTGCTCTTTTAATTCCTGATTTGTTTTTAATTTTCCCAGGGGTCTCCTCTTATAGGCATATTTGGCAATTAGATGGTTCAAGACAAAGCAGTTGTCAAAAGTGGGCCAGCTTTGTCTAAAACCTGCTTGTTCTTCTGCAAAGATATGGTTTTCCTTTGCTCACATTTCAATTCTATTTAAAAGGAACCTAGCACATATTTTTGTTATCATCTCAATCAGACTGATGGGCTTGTAGTTACTAGGATCCTTTTTATTTCCTTTTTTATATATGGTGACAACTATTGCCATCTTCCATCCATCTGGTATATGGCAGGTGTTATTTATATGTGTAAAAAGTCCTGCCAATACTAGACCCCACCAATTGGGAAATTTCTTAAATAATTCTGCTGGTAAGAAATCATCACCTGGGATTTTATTGCTCTTTAAGCTTTTAATGATCTCTTTAAGCTTGTATCTCCTTTTTCTCAGCCTGGTGGCCAAGGGGGAAGAGTTCTAGGGTTTGCTGAATCACTGCTTAAAGATAGTTTTTCTACAGGCTCCATGGAAGCAAAGAAACTCTGATAATAATTCTCACAATCCTCAGCAGAGATTGGCATATCAAATTTAAATCTCCATTCTTTTAGGACATCTGCTGCAGAGTGCCAAAATATGACTGAGTTATGACTTTTGGCAGCCAACTCGAGTTCTGACCAGATTGAAATGGCAAACTTTTTTTCTTTAATTTTATAATGGTTTTATATTCACTTCTTGTGTGCAACATCTCAGCTTGTATATGAGCAGTAGGATTCCTCTGGGCAAGCCTCTTGGCTGCCTTCAATTTCTTTTTCAGCTTCTGGCATTCAGGGTCAGACCAAGTGGGTCAGGCTCTTTTTGTACAGATGTAGCTGTTAGGTGTATCTTCAAAATATTACAGAGATTGGAGAATGCGTCGAAGTCTGACAACCAGTCAGTAGTACATGACTGGATTGTTCTAGCCCCGTTGTAGTATTCTCTGCTTTAAGGCAGTCTGATATTGCCTTAGTATCAACTTTAGCCCAAATTAACTTTTTATTTTGGGTCACCTCTACCTTTTTGGTGAGCCATCTGTCAGCCATGTTATATGATCTTAAATCTGAGTGGCCTCACAATGCCATGCTTACAGGCTGATGATCACTATCATCACTAAAGTGTACGATAACCTCCAAGAAGAGATCGACTTTGTGTCCAGACACACAAGATATCCAGCACACTGCTTGAGTGGGCCAAGTGATATGTGTAAGGATTCTGTTAGAGTTTGCAGCAGAAGTGCAAGTCCAGAAAACACACAGATGACTGACTCAGCAGAATCATTAACTTCTTTATAAACATAATAATATGAGTAAAGTTTACAATACCACTTGTAGAGTCTTTCAACGTAACATAAGCAAAAATACAAGCAGCAGTAGCTCAGAGCAGAACTCAGTTTCAGCAAGCAAGCAAGTTAGTTTCAGTTTCAATTCTCAGCAAAGCACACAGAGGCAAACCACACCCAGTCTGTCAGCTCCCATTGGCTAGTCTGTTTGTCATGCTTACTCACTTGCTGACTTCGTTAACCATGTCTCTGCCAGTTAATGAATATACTTTAACAGATACATATAATTCTCATCCTTACCTCCTTACCTCCCAGGATTTTGAGATTACCTTTAAAAATGAAGGAGACTAGAAGACCAGCAGCATTACTTTTGCAGTCTCTCAAGAGCCACTGATGATGGTTATAAAAAAAACTCCCCGTGGGGAGACCGGTTGATGTTACTGCAAGAATGGCTGGGAAATAGTGGGCTCTGCTCAGTCTCATGAAATCCAGCCGGTAACCACTGTCGGGAGACCCTTTGTGTTCATCCCTGTTTTGGAGGGATGATGAAGGAAAGAGAGACACGTCATTGACCACGAGGAAACCCGCAATTTCCTCATTAGGTCCAAAGCAAGCTCTCCCCAAATGACAGCAGGAATGACAGCCATTTTGGGGCTGTCATGAAGCAGAGACAATCGGGACCATAAGAATTGTGCTGGAGCGGTGAATGGACAGAGTATTTAAACTGGGTGAGAAATTTACCAACTTTTACCCTAAAGATTGGAAGTAGCAACAAGATTTTAATATCTTGTTGTGACTTCCAATCTTTAGGGTAAAAGTTGGTAAATTTCTCTTTTAATAGATAACTCCTAAGCTTAACATAGCGGCGGATAGATGCATGGAGAAAAATAACATGGAAAACAAAGAGGCAAAAGAAGCTTAAGATAAGCTAATAAAACACAGAAAGCTGGGGAAAAGCCTAAACAACTTGAAAAATGATTCTTGGGACAATTTATTTAGATTATTTGTATTTTTAAACCCTTTGGATTTGATTGGGAATTCAGCTGTCTTTGACAGACTATTTAACACGGGATTTGGGCTAAGAGAGCCATCTGCTGCAGGAAGAGCGCTTAGCTGCATTTTTTTTAAAGAAAATTATCTCAATACACACAAAGCTGAATACACAAAATAGAAGCAACAATATCTGGAGGACGGCCTGACCTTGACTTTATTGTTGACGACTTGGACAATTTGGAAATACTTACTGAGCTTTTTTTTTTCCTTTCTTGCCCTTTGGAAGATTTATAAAAGGAACTAACTTGCAAATAACTAAACTCAATTAAATTGGGCTATTGGATTAATCGAGTAGTTTAATTTGGACTTGGACTATTGGACTTAATTTGGACACAATTTGGACTTGGACTTGGACTTTTAATGTTATTTAATAGAACAGCCTACGAGATAAAAGAAGAAAAGTGTTGGAAGAGAAAAGAAGGACAGATAAATTAAGACTTTAAAATGTGGATAATTGTCAGATATATAACTGGGGAAATATAAACTGTAAATCATAAAATAAGGGGTTTTATAAAATGGATTTCCAGGAAACAATAGAGTTTTATGGAGAAATATTGATTATATTAAAAGGTATGCATGAATTTTGGAAAAGCAATAAGGAGACAAAGGGATTGTTTAAAGATACAGAAATAAAGGTACTGAACAATTGGAAAAATATGACACTCAAGAAACTGGTGAAAAAAGAAATAAGGAACCTGATCATATTAAGTAAATAGATATTTATGATTGTATTAGGTACTGGATTATACCAAATCAAATCACTATTTGGGACCCTTCAGGGCTTCCTGTTATAAAAAGGGAAACACTGTAAGGTGTGGAACATAGCTTAAAAGACTAACCTGGAGCTGTCAAACTCCTGGCCTGCAGGCCAGATGCGTCATGTGCTGGCCACCCCCATGTAATAAGGGTTAACAGAGAGGCAGTTTCTGTAAGCAACACCAGAATGTTTCCTTCCTGCCTTCCTCACAGGATTAGGCCAGTCATTTCTTCTAGCAACCGGTTCTCCGAACTGCTTAGAATGTTAACAACCGGTTCTAGTGAATAGGTGTGAACTGGTAGAATCCCACCCCTGGTTCATTTCTTCAAGCAGCTCTTTCTATAGTTCCCATTAGCATAATTGTACACACTTCTCTTTTCAATCTTTTCCAAGTATCTTGTGATGCCATTTTATATATGACATGCTTGTCTTTCCTTCCTCCTCATATCAGGAGAAGACGAAACAGCCTATAGGTCAAAGGTTCTCAGGCTGGTCTTGTGGTGCAAGAGTCAGAACTTCACCTGAACATCAAAAAGACCAAAGAATTGATAATAGACTTCAGACGATGCAAAGCAGAGCCTCTTCCACTATATATCAATGGAGATTGTGTGGAAAGAGTTCATAGTTTTAAATTTCTAGGAACTCATATTTCCAACAACCTTACTTGGTCAGTCCACACTATGGCCACTGCAAAGAAGGCCCAACAGCGCCTGCACTTTCTGAGGCTGCTGAAAAAGAGTACTCTGGGTGAGAAGTGGCTGGTTACTTTTTAGCGTTCTATCATCGAGAGTATTTTGGCATTCTGTGTAATGGTGTGGTATGCTGGATGCTCTGCAGTAGATAAGAAGATGCTCCAGAGAGTTATAAACACAGCACAAAAAAATCATCGGTTGCTCCCTTTCTTCTTTGGAAGAGATTGCGAAGATCAGACTCCTCTCTAGAGCACAAAAAATCTCCACAGACCGTTCTCATCCTGGTCATTCATATTTCAAACTGTTACCATCAGGGAGACATTATAGGTGTCTTAAAATGAGGACTAATAGACTGAGAAACAGTTTCTTTTCCAAAGCAATAATTGTCTTGAATCAAACAATGCATGTGTGATTTAGCCCTATGTATATAGTGGCATTTTTAAACTATCTAACTTACTATATGTTTTAGATAGGTTTGAGACTAGGTTTTTAATTATTATTTTAATTATTTTAATTTTTAAATACTCTGTAGTGTGATTGTGATGTGGTGTTTGGGACACTGTGCTGGAGTTGCTTTCAAATTTCATTGTATTTGTGGAATGCAATGACAATAAAGGTATTCTATTCTATTCTGTTCTGTTCTGTTCTATTCTATTCTATTCTATTCTATTCTATTCTATTCTATTCTATTCTATTCTATTCTATTCTATTCTATTCTATTCTCTCCTGTTTCTTTTCTTTCTTTCATTTCATACTCTTTTTTTCCAAGACCCCTTCTTGACACTACCAAAATTGTCTTACATTCAGAACCTCTCATCACCTCTGCATCATTCAGTATTTGTTTTAGTGTTTTATCATAAACAATCAAATCAACTATGCTTTTAGATTTCTTCCTTTAGTATATGTGGGCAGGGATAAGTTTATTATATGTTTAAAACAACATTCAAAGCACATAGACATTTTTTCTAAGACATATGAAAAATATGGGAGACTGTTGTCACTTGTAGGACACAATCAGTACTTGCCTTTGTAATGTTGCTTGGGCCTCTTGGCAGCCTGCCAGACCAATACTTGTTTTTTCATAAATTTTGGAGAACCAAAACCAGAATCAACCAGGAGAATGAATGAGTGCCACCACAGTGAAATAGAGACATGAAGCCAACTGCAGGAAAGGAAGTATCTTTACTTATAGATCAGAAGTGAAGTGACACAGCAATCGGTTCTGGGACAGCTGAGAAAGCGATCTGGAGAGTAGATGGGATTTTTCATATGATTTGGGGGCTTTGAGATTTAGACGTTCAGGTTAATTGCGAAATGAACTTTAATCTGCATAAGAGTGTGTCTTTTAATATTCTAATTGTTTTTGCCTGACTCCTATTGTGGCTGAGAGTCTGTGCCCTATCCTTGGATCTGGGTGGGGAATGTAGATTTTAGGTTTCTTTGTCTCTGCTTTTAATCTGATAGGTTCCATTAAACTCAGCCTCCAGAGAGATTTGCTTGGAGCGCTTTCCAGTGGTGAAGAGATGTGAATAGTTTTACTTCAGGGAAGCCTTCTCTCTTAAGGGGGGTGGGGGGTGGGGTAGAGGCAGCATTTCTTGGGGTGGGATTCAATTTTTTTTTACTACCGGTTCTGTGGGCGTGGCTGGGTGGGCGTGGCAGGGGAAGGATACTGTAAAATCTCCAGCCAGAGGTGGGATTTGCTGGTTCTCCGAACTACTCAAAATTTCCACTGCTGGTTCTCCAGAACTGGTCAGAACCTGCTGAATAAAACCTCTGATTTCTTTGCTTATATGGGGGCTTTCTTATATTAAAAGGTGGTGAGGATTCTTCCTACACAACGAGAACCCTTTTGGAAGCCATGGCTCTTGCTGTAAGAGGCAACTGAGTAATCGTCAGAAAAATCCTACTAGAACTGCTGATCAGAGTTACTTTAATTGATGGCAGGTTTCTACTGACTACTATTTAACATTAGTTTGAATGTGTTTGGTTAATGCTGAGCACAGCCACATCCCTACTTTTAAGAGGGTGCACACATTTATGCAATTTTGTTATTATATTATTTTTTCCACCAAAAGATTCAGCTTTTTTGTCAATTGAATTATACAGGTTATATGTCTTATTAAAGATGAGCAGAATTCTAAAGTGATTTATCTTGGTCTGATGCTTTTAAAATCTCAAAAGCCTGGCATTTTAATAGTGTAAACTGTTCGAGTTTGTAACGGTTGGGTGTAAAGTTTTTATATCCACTGAAATTATTGCTTGATGTGTATAGATTTTGTATTTTTAATTAATTATATATCTCTGTGATGAGGTAACATATACTTCTTAGAAATAAATGAATTATCATAATAAAATAGGCCTGGGAAATAGAAAGACAGCTTTTTTTGCCCTTATGTAGTAAAAGGAAGAGATTTAGTGGTAACCGATACAAAAATAGCCAATAATGGGTCCCTTGTCAGTCAACAGCTGACAGCTTATCAGGTACTTAGGAACCAAGGGAAACAACAGCCAATGACTTAATAGCTTGCCATCAACACCCCAGTCAATAAATAAAAAGCCACACACAACCAGGCACCACATAAAACCTATGCATAAAATAGCCCAAAGCACACATTCTGGTAGACAGAAGGTTGTCTAGATCCAGATCCAATCTGATCAATCGTCAGGACCAGAGGTTGTCTGGTTGTCACAAGCCTGAAAGCTTGGAAGACTAACCTCTGGTCCTGACGATTGATCAGATTGGATCTGGTAAGCAATCGATTTACACTGAATAGCTAAATGCCATTTCTAAGTTATCAAAATTATGCCTTTTTTGTTATTAAATATTATTGTCAGATGTAATGGATGCTGCCTAGAAATCAGACAAGAGAAGCAGCAAGGGCTTAGTGGTCAGAGGAAGAAATTTAGGAAGAGCCTGCCCTGGTCGATCAGATGGTTAAAAGTGATGGTAGAAAATGTATAGTTTCTGTTTGTGTAGCCTTATGATAACTTAGCATTAGCTCATTGTTTTTCCTGTCTGTTTACTCAGGAGAGCTGACAAGAAAATCAAATGGTACCTTTGTTATTTTTGGCTTCTGTGTGAATATTGATTTTCAAAATCACTGATGATGTTCTTTTAATCCTGCAGTGTACAGACTCGAATTCAAATGTGAGGAAAAGAACAAACACCCTAGTGCAACCAGATTTGGAGACTGCCAAAAGAATTGACCCAGGAAACAATTCATTGCCTTCTTCTACATTAACTCAGGGGCCCTTGGACATTATGCCCCGATCGCCTTCAGCTTCAAGTCCAAACCCATTCAGCCGAATTACTATATCAGAAACACTGGCGTCTTCGAGACCGACTCCTTCAGCTCCTCCTTCCACCCCAATTTCCACAGGTTACGTTGCCCAGCAGGATACCACGGTATCCCTGTCGGTTCATCATTTACTTGGATCTAGACTGGAGGAGATTCAGACTGCCACAAATGCTCTGGGAGTGCACACAAAATCCCCGGGCCTCAGTTCTCCCGCTCCATCAGCCTGCACCTCTGGCACCAGTAAGATAGACAAATACGCACGCATTTTATTTCCTGTCACTTTTGGAGCATTTAACATGGTCTACTGGGTGGTTTATCTTTCCAAGGACGCCATGGAAAAAACAAAAAATCTAATGTAGTCCTGCTGCTATGTAGTAACTTCTTCCCCCCCCCCCTGCAGTTTATTCTAAACATGTATGGACGCAGAGTTTCTTCTTTTAAAAGTATTTTTTTAAGGAGTCTTAACACTGATTTTATAAACAAAAGCTCTGTGGTCATTTTCCCATGGGGAAGGGAAGGTATTCTTAGATTATTTTAACTCAGCCAAACTTGGGGAGGCCATAAATAGCGTCTTCCGGGCTCTCTACAAAGGGCATTTTGTATGAACAAACTACATTGGGCCATTGGGAAGAACAGAGGTGGAGTATTAAAATCAACTGCAGATGCATACAGATGTGTGAGAAATGCTCTGTTTTTTTCTAAATTTGTATATTGATAAGTAGATATCTATATTTTCATTGTTTAATTTTGCCACTCCAGTTTGAGTTGTGGTACCCGTCACTTGGATGCTCATCCAAATCTTTGTTAGTACAGACCTTCCTTTAACAAATATATTGGTAGCACAATCTCATACCTATCGGCCCAAAAGCGAGCCTCCCTTAGGGCCAATGAGTTTATTTCCCAGTAGGTAAGCAGAGTACTGTGTCAGAATGTTGACTAATTATTTGCCGTCAAGTTGTTTTTGATTCCTAGCAACCATATAGATTTTCTCCATGAATTGTGTCAAAGAAGAAACAAAAGAATCTTAAGTGATTGTATAAGCACAAAGAATATGAATGTAATGATAAATTTAATATATAGGGATCTTTTGGAATGAAAAGAGTGATCCAAAGAATGTGGTAGATACATTTTATTAAATTGTTTATGCCCATGAACAGGGTTTTTTTAAAAGAGGTGGAAAACTATGCAACCCATCATCCGTTAATAGATGCTGGATATGATTTAGTCAGGGATAAGTATTTGGAGAACATATGCTAAACTCGAGATGTAAAAATGCTTAACTAGGATGAAACTAAACCTTCTCTTATTGAATGGACTCACCTGGGGACTTTACTGAGTAGATAGGACTTACATTACTACATCAAGAACTTTTTAAGTGTATAAGCTGCCAGCCAACGGAACAAAACACTATGTAATATAATGAGTTGTCCTTCCTTAAAGTCTTAAGCCAGGAGCTGGATAGCCACCTGCCAGAGAAACTGTAGAACAGGAGTGTAAAACTCACGGCGTCTTGTTGTCATGTGATATATCACAACTTTGTTCACCTTTACTAAACCAGGGGTGGGGGTGGCCAGGATGTGAGGCACCTGGCCTGCGGACCACGAGTTTGACACCCCCTGCCGTAGAGGATCTGTCACTTGGAGTAGATGATCTATAATGTATATTCCAACCCTATGATTCAAGTCCCTTATGGAGGCTTTGAAATACTTGCACTATACTTCCCCAGCCCAATGCTCCTCAGATCACAGAATCAAATATGAGTTGAAAACTGGTTTGGGAACATCCACTGCAGCCCTTGTATTCCCACAGTCCCCAGTCTATAGACAAGAGGTTGTATAGAAGTTGAAAGCTGGAGGACTCAGACTGGAGAGGACCAAATGAAAGTAATGTACTTAGACTTATTTTTGTTTTTAGTTTGCAATTGCCAACATAATAGATGCTTCTCCTGCTTGCCATGCATACATTTCTATTGTGGTTTAGCCTGAATATAAGGCTAAATATATATGGTGAGATTCCTGTTGTAAACGAAGTAGCCTTAGGTACATTTTAATGTAAAATCAGTTGATACGTTAACCATTGTTGTGTTGGATTTGCTTCTTGTAGTTCTTTATCAAGACACACTGCAAACATAACATTTTCTACGCAGGGATTATTGCAGTAATCTGTGCAGATTATTGGTCTGGCAGTAATCAAAATCTGGGACTAAATAATTGTGATAAAAACATATGAGTAGGCAGTAGAAGCTCCATTGTTTCCAGGCGTTAAAAAAAAAAAATCCTGGAGTCTTTCTGCCCATTTCTAACATCAATCAAATGGTGGATAATAAAAGGCCTATGCCAAATGACATCTGCACAGTTTGTCTCTGTATCACTATTTGTCACCACCAAATGGGAAATTAAAAAAAAAAATCAAAACCTAAAAAGACCAGAAATATGTTACTACTCCCCCACAAAATAGAAATTCATGAATCTATTCCAGACATTTGCCCTCCTTGCATCACAACGATATTTGCTGCTTCTTTCCCTATCTTTCTTTCTTTCTTTCTTTCTTTCTTTCTTTCTTTCTTTCTTTCTTTTTCTTTCTTTTTCTTTCTTTCTCTCTCTCTTTCTTTCTCTCTCTCTCTCTCTCTCTGTGTGTGTGTGTGTGTGAGAGAGAGAGAGAGCGAGAGAGATGAAGACAGACAGAGACAGAGACAGAAAATTCAACGTGGCCTCCAGTCACCAATAGTTTGTCTACCCCATATGGAGAACAGGGCTTATTTAGTAATATAAGAGGAAAGCTACTACCGTGTCCCCCCCCCAAAAAAACAAGACTGACCCAGAAAATAAGCCCTATCCTGATCTGCACCGCTGCCTGGCTCACAGGAGGCTCGCGGGAGGCTTGCATGGCGGCACTGGTAGCAGGTGGAGGCAGAGACATGGGAGTGGCAAATAATCCTGATGCCGCATGTGGGCACCTGCCCCGGTGTGGCTGGAACAGAGAGAGACAAATGGGAAGGAGTAGGCAGTGTGTTGGGATCGCCTGCCACCTCCCTGTGCCTCTGCCTCCACCTGGCTCTGCCGTGCATTTTTCACCCAGAGGGAGACAAAGTTTCATCTGCTTGCAAATGAAATAGAGCTAATCTCTCTGTTTCAAAGCATCCCATTTGCAAGCAGATGAAATTTCTGGTCTCTGTCATTTCTCTGTCTGGGCAAAAAGTATATCTGCCCTGGAAAGCCCTGTAAGCCGTTGTGGCTGTGGGTAAGCAGATGGTGGGAGGAAGTGGGTAGGTGGCCACAAAATAAGACATCCCCCAAAATAAGACCTAACAGGTCTTTTGGTCCAAAACCCCCCATAAGACTAGGTCTTACTTTTGGGGAAACATGGTACAGTGAAGTCAGGGGGTCTCTTCAAAGACATTATAATAATACACTCACTGGTGCAAATATTTTAGATACAAATGTGAGTAATTCTAACGAAATGTCTTTGGATTAGTCCTGCTGGACACCTGCAGACAGTCGGCATTTTTCCTTGATCTTTACTTTAAAAAGGAAAAGATAGGAAAGCAATCCTGCCATGTTTGGTTTGCAGGAAAAAAAAAATTTCCTCCTTCTTTCCGTTTGCTGCATTTTTTCTGTGCTTTAGTGTTTCTCATTCCTTGGACTAGGAGTTCCCTCAGAATATTGTTAAATCAAGATGGCATCTGCAATGGTGTGACCAGAGCTCTAGCTGGTTTTTATATGTGTTCCATGCATGACGCATATAAACCAGACTGGAATATTATTCACACATCACGTCTAATTATACCACTGCAGATCTCATCTGGAGTTTTATGGACATACACTGTGCATATTCCTGCTATGGACTTCATGTTTCATTAATTGATTTTCATTGAATGTTGTATTTCTTGTTTCTTTTTATTCTGCCATAAAATGTGGACTTAATTACAGTTTAATTCCAATAAAACATGAAAAGGAAAAGATTGGTAGATATTCTTCCATGCAAACAAAAAGTGCATATGACTAGTATATATCATTCTACTAAAACTGGCATCAAAAGGCAGGTCCATATGTTGCACGAACGTTATGCATAGATGAACGCATAGATGTACACATCTCCTTTGCAAAGAGTTTAGCAGTTCTTAATTCAACTTTCATGCACAAATAGGCACATATATGTTTGTTTATATATGTCAAAGAAAACACATTCATGTTATTTATGTCTTCCATTGAGGATTCAAGAAACTCTAAAAACAAACGAAAAGGATTTTGACCATACTTTTAAAGAGACGTGGGTCCATTGGATATTAATATTAATTAATTACTATTAATACATAATAAAATAAATAAAAGCCAGTGGAATTTAAGTAAGCAATTATTTTTTCCAGCACCAGTTAATTTTGACAAGGAAGAAAATGATTCTTTTGGTAAATGTTAAGCCCTTGCCCTAGGTACTTTTCAAAATGTATGAAATATAGATACAGAAAATATCTCATTGAAATTATTGACATGAAGATACCAAGAGCAGAAAGACATTGGATTGATATATTTTATAATTATAATTGAAACCAGGATGGCAGTTAAACATTTTTGTAGAAATTGGTTGATCTTCCAAACAATCAGCAAAGGTAGAACATTTTAATGAGCCATTTTTATGTTTTGTCTTCTTAGGTTTTTTTTTTTAACAATAATTCCCAAGTGGCTTTCATACATTTGTGGTCCAGGTGGACTTTGAAGCTTGGCATCTGTGACCATTTTTTCTTATATTGATGAAAGGAATAAAAGTTACCAAAATACCGTGTTTCTCATATAATAAGGCTGGGTCTTATTTTATTTTTTTGAGCACCGAAAAAATGACTAGGCCGTCTTTTCGGGGGTGACTTAATTCCCCCCCTTGCATCTTCGGGCGGGCGGCAACGGCTTGGATGTTGACCTCGGCGTTGGTGGGGCACTTCATATCGGGGTCAATGCAGGCAGCACCATATCCAGGTGTGCAACAGAAGTACTTCCTAACGGCAAGCCCCTCCACCATTGCATGTTTTAATATAGGCCTTAATTTGGGGAGAGGGGCTTAATTTCATTTTATGCCTATAAAACATGCTGGGACTTCCTATTGGGGGAGGCCGTATTGTTGGAGAAACAGGGTAGTAAATAGATATATATTGTGCGAATTATTGTGTTAATCAGAGCTTCTCCTTGGATTAAATCTGACAGTTTTTTGTTGAAATCACCCTCTTCTCCTACTTATCCTTATATGATTCATAATTTGTAAAGTTATAATTGATACAGTCAGGAAACTATTTATGATATAATTTAAGATATGCTGGAAACATACGAAAGAATATCCTGTAGGTAACTGAGGACCTCTTGAAATGTCACAATTATTTTGAGGGCTTTTTTTTTTTCACCTGAGGTCTTCTTGGTTTGAATCATTCTGTTATATGAAGAGTTTAATAGCACATCAGGTCAGAGGTGGGATCCAGCTGGTTTGGACTGGTTCAGGTGAACTAGTTGTTAGGATTCTGTGCAGTTTGGCAAACTGGCAAATCCCGCCACTGGCTGGCCATGTAAGTGAGTAGCGCACCAGGCCCATGGACGGCATGGGTTCCTGCACCCAGCCAATTCTGATTCCATGGTCAGCCTTACTGTTTGAAGGCTGAATGAAACCTTCAACTGAGCAAGGAAGCCCTGCGGGGCCAGACCCTTCACACCCACATTCACCCTCCAGAGTTTGATGCGCCGGGGCAGGAAGGAGACCCTGTCCCACGGAACCTGCTGCCACTTGTGCAGGGAGGAGGAGGAGGAGGAGAACAGTGAGGCTTTGTGCTGGCTGGCTAGGCAGGGAGCAGGTCAGGCAGTGCTGGCTGGTTGGTTGGGGAGTGGGCAATTATTAGGTGGCGGCTGCTGCTGCTTCAGTGGGGACGAAGAGGAGAAAAACAGCTCCTTCCCCCTTCACCCACTGCTGCCGCTTAAATGCTCCAACTAAAGTAGGGATTGCATGCTCTCTCTCTCTCATACAAACACACACACGTGGACACACGCACACAAACACAGAGTTTGGAGAGCCCCCCCCTCCTTTCTCTGCAGCAGCAGTTGCAGCACTTCAGTGCCTGTTTGGCCTGGTGCTCAGGTAAACCTGTGGGGGTCATGGGGGGAAGTGGCTCTGCAGCCCCCTGCCTTGCTCCATACTCCACTCCCCATTTCCTCACTGCTCAGGCGGCTCCTGCCACCCGCACTGCTGCCAGAAACTTGGCTAAAGATCACTCTCTCTCCCATACACACACACACACACACACACACACACACACAAACAGAGAGCCCGCCTCCTCTCTCTCTCTCTCTCTGAAGTGGCAGTCAAACCCCCACCTCCCTGTCCAAATCAAGGGTAGCACAGACAACCCAACGGAGGCAGAAAATGGGGCCTTTTTATCGGCCCTTCTCTCCCCCCCCCGCCAAGCCTCCTTTTGCCAGCATACACCAGACAAGTTCGTCAGTCAGTCACAATCGTTAGATTGATTTTGTCAGCCCAAGAGGGGGGGGGGGAGAAAGGGGCTCGGAATGGTACGTAGGAAATTGCCCCGTCCCTGCAGCATCAGCCTGCCTGTGCCACCCCACCTTACCATGAGTTACATCACGTTGGCCATGCCAACTCAGTCACATGACACCCCCCCCCCAGCCACTCCCACCCAAACAGTCACTAGGAAGAACCGGTTGTTAAATTACTTGAATCCCACCACTACAGACCTATGTGAAATCTGGACGTCCGTCTCTATCCTGTGTTCCAGGAACTCTTATTTTTTGAAATGTCCAGTTGGATTACTTTGCCTCCATTTTATTTTAGAGATTTAGAGGTTTATTTTAGAGAACCTTTATGAAGCAAAAGATAACAAGTTGCCAATGGATTGTGTATAGCACTAATAAAACCGTTTTTTCATTCTGATATTTTGTAAAATCCCATTACAATATTTTAAAGATGCCAGAGCTCTTTGTGAAGTGTGTACTTAAAGATACTTTTATGGACAACAAAAAGGTTCACTTCCCTAAAAACATAATGATCACCTGTCTACATAATACCTTGGATGGTGCAAATGTCCAGGCCTTTATGGACAACAAAAAGGTTCACTTCCCTAAAAACATAATGATCACCTTTCTACATAATACCTTGGATGGTGCAAATGTCCAGGCCTGCATAATGGATAGCCATCCAGTGTACTTAACATCCAGCGTATTAGGGTATAATTGCTGTAATAATTGTTCACGGTATAACAGTGGTTCACAATTGTTTTGGGGTGGAGCACATTTTTGGAATATTGAGAGCATGTTGTAGGCACCTTCACAAAGTGGTGGATTCAACCAGTTAGAAAATGAACTTTCACTAGAAGCAAATTGGTAAAATTGTTCTTTGTGGTGTTCTAATATGCAAGATATTCTCTAATATTTTTGTTTTTCTTTTATTTCTTAAATATATTTCTGCAATCACATGCTGTTGGAGTCTAAAGCTTGTATAGCTAATACAATGATTAAAGAGTGAATTTATCCTTGTGGTTTATTTTCAGAATGTGAAGAGTATTGCGTATTGGAATGCTCCTTAGGATCTAAAAATACCTCTTCTATTGAAGAAGATTTGGAGGAGTTTCTGAGATTCTTTTCAAACATTTTAGCCTAGGTGGGCTTGGTTTTTCTTTCTTTAAAACAAAAAAAAACCCCTGCTATCTTACAATAAATAAATTTGTATTGATCAAGGAATTGCATTGAGGTCTCCTAACAGTTGTATGCTTTCTTACACAAGCATCTGGAAAATTGTTGCTATTATTTGAGTTGGGGAAAATTCATTGTTTTATAGTGCTTTTGAACAGTCCAAACATAGATCTCTTTTTAAAAAAACAAACTCTATATCCTTTGCTGATTGAACATGTTTGGTTTCCATAAAAATATATGCAAATGCTACATACATGCTTGGAAAATTATTTTCTGTTGTGTTACTTTGTGATATGTAATTTTACTCACTTCGACGGAGTTTTTTTTTATTGTTGCATTGAGAAAAGTTTTCACAGCCAAATTGCCTGATAGAAAATGAGATTTGCTAAACTCTATCTTGCCTTGAAAGTCAGATTGTGTTTCCAGTCCTTTGGAAAGAATCCAATTCCTTCCCTTTAAATGCATATATTAAATAAGCAGGCATATAGAGATCCCAGGAACAATCCTGGAATGATAATATCTGGCCAGATGGAAAACCAAACAGAATTTGCTTGTATGTTTATTTGTTTGTATAGTCAACCTGACTTCCTAGTGGTCTTCCATCCAACAACTATCAAAATCTTTAAGTAGTACAGCCTGGAAGCATGTGCACCAGCCAGCTGGTCTTCAGTTTCCGACACTCCGGTGTGAGGGAGTGAGGGAGCCATCTCCCTTCCCTGGCTGGGTACACTTACCTCAAAGACAGGAGTAAGCGGCAGTCTTTAATGGCTGCCCTGAAAATGGGAAGCTATCCGGGAATTAAGTTTTGTCCTGGAGCGGTGAAGAAGTGGACAATGTGAAAACCAGACATAACTCAGGTTTGTTCCTCGTTGGTGTCAGTGCAGAATCCGCAATCGTGTGCGGTTTCGCCTGAGCTCACTTGCTGGAGGGTCCCAATCAGGACTGGAGCCACCGTGGTGGGGTGATGAAGAAGGGAGAAATCACCTGGAGGGTCGAGGGGAACTGCAACTCCCCTCCCTGACAGGAAAATCCCTCCCAAAGGCAAGCTGCAGCGGTGGTCCTAAAATGGCCACCACAAAGATGAAGAACACTCTGGAAAACTAAGTTTTGTGCTGGAGAGAGAAGTAGTGAGTAGCGTGTGAACCAGGCAAAGGACATCGCTTTTGAGGTACTCTGGTATCAAATTAAAGGGCTATTTTGGAGGATAGTGTGTGGAAGCGGAGACCAGAGAAAGTGAGAAAGAAATTGGTTTTTAAATTTGGATTTGATTATTTTATTGGCCTAATCTGGAGGAGAAATTTAAAGGAAAATAGGTTAACACACAAAGGTTAAAAAATTAAACTTGACATATATTGAACTGTGGGCACTTAAAGGGCATAACTAAATGCTAGAATTGAATGTGTTGAAAAGAATAATTAATGATTGAAATTAGCGAACTTAACAAAAATATTATATTCAACAAAGAAAGCTAATAAGAAAAAGACTCAAGACCACCACCTGATGGTACAGGAAAACTTTAGTACGTTTTAAAATGAGTGTCTGGTCTTTTTGAGAGTTTGGATCATTAAACTTGAAAGAAAATAAAAGGAACTTTATTATTGTCATAGAACCGCCCGGTAATTTGGGAAACAGTTTGGAAGCCAATTAGAAGATTTGGAATAAAGACTCAAGAGTATGAATTGTTGAAAATAAACTCAAAAGATATTGGCTGAAATATAACTGAACTCTGGAATTGAATATATCTACGAAAGAAGAGGATTTCAGCTATTAAGGAAGAGGAAAGAAAAAGAAAAAAGGAGAAGATATAATGGAGGAGCTACTTGTTGATATAAGACTGGACTCACAAGACATAAGATCGGATATGCAAGATACAAGGGACATGATAAAAATCAAACTTGAAATGTGTAATTATGTACTACAGAAATTAGAACTGGTGACTCAGCATACACAAGAACACAATGAACCAGAGAGGGAGGAGTTTTACAAAGAAGAAGCCAATTTAGAAGGACAAAACGAACAACAATTATTTAAGCAGGGGGGAAAAGGAATTTGAATTAAAAATTTGTGATCTGATGGGATGATAAAAGGGAGAATGGTTCAGAAAATGGTTAAAGAGAGAAGGAAAAAGCAGAAAAAGGAAGTGCAAAAGAAAAATCAAAAGAGGGAGAGAGAAAAGTTTAATAACTGGAATGAGAAAAGGAGGGGAATAAGAATGGGGGGAAAGGGAATTAAGAGAAAGGACCAGAAAATAAAGGGGAACAGGAAACAAACAAGGATGAAAAGAAGGAACATTGTTCAAAGAGTGAGAGATAATGGGTGAAAAAAAAGGGATAAGGAAGGGGATTCCACAGGGCAATATGTTGGCAGGTATAAGAATATATTGAAAATAGTATTTTGTAATGTATAGAAGATTTATAGAGAAAATATAATGCGGAATCTGAGAAAAATATATATATGTGTGTGTTTTATACTAGATAGGAAGATTGATATTAAGGAAGAATGAAGGGGGTTAGCTCCAATTACTAACTAGAGGGGACAATTATATTTACAGATAAGGACTGATAAAATGTGACAGAAAAAAATAATATAAGAAATGACAATAGAAAGGAGATGAGAATTTTAGATAACATTGTAATATAAGATATGAGAATATACGAAGAAAAATGGAAGGAGATATATCAGGATTTGGAATTGAATAAATGAACATAGAATTGAGATGAGAATTTTAGATAATATTGTAAAATAAGATATGAGAACATGAATTGGAATTGTATAAGATAAGTTTAATATTTAATAATGACAAGGATATGAAATTAATATGAAATTATGAAATTAAACAAATAAATATGAATAGGTAACTATAGTCATGTTTGTATTGAGATGTGAAACCTGGAACTATACTGCTTTCCAAATGATAATTTTTTATTTAAAAGAACAAAATGGAAACAGGGAGAAAATTGAATCATGGAATAATTAGGTATGTTTAATTGATATGGTGGTAGGCATTTGGAGAGAGTAAGGTTGAAAATAAATATTGAAGAATGTATGAATTAATATGAATATATGCAATGAGAGATGTATGATATATTGATGCCACACTGTTAATGTATTGTTGTTATACGTAGATTGAAATTTAAAAAAATGGGGGAAAAAAGGAAACCAGATATAACTCGTGGACATAAAGATACCCCGGAATGAAGGTATGAAGAATTTTTCTAAAAGGATTATAAAGCAGTGACCGGAGAGAGAAGAAAAAAGGGTGGAAAAAATGGCCCTTGAATCCGGAGCCCCAGTGGTGTCGCTGAACCTCTTGGGATTGCACCTAACGCAGCGGAGAGAGTGAAGAATGACTGAAGAAGGGGGAGGACTGGAGCTATTCAACCATGCTGGTCGGCCAAGAATTGGAGCAGCTCATGGAAAGGTTTGACAGGCCAAGCTTCCAAGATGCCAGGTCTTGCCAGGGATGGGAGGCAAGGCACCCAGCTGCCTAATGGAGCCATACCCTGACCAGAGAAGTCAAAGTCCCACCAGCTGATTCTGACTGACCAGCCCGAAGTTTTGCCCAGAAACTACTTTGAGCCTAGCCCAGAAGCCTTGGGTGGAGAAGGGGGCAAGAGTGGAAGGCAGAGAGCAGCCACAGGCGAGGGGACCGGAGGTGGGGAGGCCAGCTCCCATCCCATCTGAACAGCAGTGGCACTGGCCAGCCAGCTTCTCCTTGGGCCCCCAAGCCATGCCAGGCCCGCCAGCCTCTAGGTGCCCCTGAATGGCAGCCTGCCTACTGGCAGTTGCCACAGCAGATGATGGAGCCCCCACTATTCAGAGCAACTTTCGTTGGGGCACCTAAACAGTTGGTTTAGCACAGTTAGACTGCTATGACTGCTATGTCTATGCCTATCCTAACCAGAGAGCAGTGGTCAATACCAGCGCTGCAGGTCTGGAAGGAGAGGTCTCCAAATGGGTGACCAACCTCCACAAGAAGAACGATTGGGAGCTAGGGAATGTTGGCATGTTCCTGGAGGAACTGAAGGCTATTTTGAGGATGTCATGCATGCCCAACAAGCTGAGGGGGATCTGCAAACACTGAAACAGAGGGTCGAACAGTGCAAGAATACATCTGTGAGTTCTGCTGGATCGTGTGGAAACTGAGGCACTAGTCAGAATGGTTACTGGTCCATTGCTTCAAGGCAGGCCTCGACCATGAAGTACCACAGGCCTGCACCTACTGGGGACTACCCAACCAGCAAAATGATTGGTACTGGGCAGCCACTCAGTTGGATGTGGAGCTGAGGGAGTACAGACCCCAGGGAGATGTCAGCCGGAAGTTGCAAAGGGCCCAGAAGAAGTGGCCCACTGATAAGTGAGCAGGACCAGCCATCACAGCGGGACCCCTGCAAGGACTGCCCGGGCACCATTCCAATGTTTCTGATGTGGCAAGCCAAGTCATCGTGCTGCTGAGTGTCCACGTCCAACCCCAAGATGAAAGCTGGCCTGCCAGGCCTTGGGAAACCAAGGAAACTGCCCAGGAAGATGCCCAAGAAGTCCCAAGCTACTCATCAGGCTGTGGAGTTCTCCTGCAGTTCTGAGGAAGTGGGAACTCCAGCCAACAAGGAGTCCATCCTGACCCTCTATGACAGTGAGTATGAAGGGGAGAGTGACCCAATAGTAAGTGTCCCTTCTCATCTGTCCCTTCTCCACCTCCATCCCCATCACAGCACTTGATTTGGAGGTTCAGGGGAAGTTCGAAGCCCTGATAGACTCGGGATGCACACGGTGCCTAATTAGCTTGCTGGCCACTATCAAATTGGGAATCCGAGCAAAGCACTGTCCAAATCCATTAATTTTGTATGGGGAGGGGGCACCACCCACACACCTAACTGAACCGGTTAGGCTAGGAATGGCTCAACACTGGGAGATGATCATCTTCGTCCCCAAGATGATAGACTCAGTAATTCTAGGGCGAGCATGGATAGATAAATGGGGTTCCATGATCTGGTGAGAAGGGGAAGCCAGCGGGTGAGACTAGCAGGAGGCCTTCGTTCCCCACCTCATGAGCAAATCTGATGGGAAGAGGGAGAGGAGAGCCCAGAGCAAATGAAGGCAGCTGCCACTAAACTACTGATCACTTCCCCTCTCCCCAAGGAGTACCGAGATCTAGCCAGAGTGCTCAGTGAGGAGGAGTGCAATGTGCTACCTTCCCACTGTCCAGCCTTCTGTGCCATCAAGATGACACTGGGGTGAAGCTACCAAAGCCTAAGTTGTCCTCCATGCCCTCCAGAGAGATGAGGGAGCTAAGGGAATACAGAGACAAGAACTTAGCCCGGGGATTCATTCAGCTGGCAACTGTTGAGTGGAGGCCCCGATCTTATTTAAAGGGGAAAAAAGATAGGTCGATGAGATTGTGCATGGATTTTAGGGGGATAAATGGCATCTGTGTGGAGAACATGTAGCCCCTCTCCCTCGCGAAAGACACGTGTTGTCACACCTGGTGAAGGGAAGAGTGCTCACTAAGCTAAACCTAAGAGAAACGTGCTATAGAATGAGAATTAAGGAGGGAGACAAATGGAAAACAGCCTTCAACTGTCCATTAGACAGTTTCCAATTCCAAGTGATGCCTTTCTGACTGCAGGGAGCCCTTGTGGTGTTCATGTAGCTAATAAATAAAGTACAAGGGGGTCCTAGTGCATTTGGGTGGCGTTCTCGTTTTCACCAAAATGGTGGACGAACATGTCAAATTAGTCCATCAAGTCTTAAAGAAACTCCTAGCTCAATGTGAAGCTGTCTAAGTACGAATCCCATCAAGACCGGCTGGACTGCCTGGTCTGCCAAGTGTCAAGCGAGGGCATAGAAATGGATCCAGTGAAAAAGAAAACAATTCTGGAGTGGCAACCCCCTTGAAATTGCAAACAGCTACGGAGCTTCTTGGGGTTTGTGAACTTCTACTGGCAATTTATCTTTCGTTTGCCCGAGGGGCCCTTCCAATCAACCTTTGCAGTAGACAATGGAGTTCCAGCAAGCTTTTGAGACCTTATAGAGACTATTCCCTGGGGAGCCCATCCTAAAACACCCTGGCCTGAACAGCCCATTTGTAACCCAGGCTGATGCCAGCAATGGGGCAGTGAAGGCGGTTTTATTACAGAACAATGAAAGGGGAAAGCTGCAGCTGTGTGCCTACTCTCCCGTAAGCTCATGGACACTGAAAGAAGGTGGGGAATGTGGGAGAAGGTGGCATTTGCCATTCACTAGGTGTTACTCCTGCCACCTCCAATATAAAAGCAGCAGGGAGGGGTGGTGCGTCCATCCTTCCAGCTCCCCAACTGGTGGCACAGGCACTCAAGAGGCAATAAACCAGCCCGGCTTCCAATAGCATTGGAGGAAGGGACCACAAGCGCTGCGGCCTTGCTCCAAGTTCTCCCCATTGGAGGCTCTGAAAGGAGTCATAATGACCCTGGAGGGGTGGTGAAATAAATGGGGGCGCCTGACTTGGAAAACCCCCCTCATCCGAAGATGAGGCACAGCAGCAGTCAGTTAACGTGGCTGTCATCTAACCAGGGGCGGTTCAGAACACCTAAGAAAGTGCAGGAGCGAAGAGAGTAGTCAATAGAGATTGTTGCTGGGTGAGATGATTCTTCTTCTATTTAAAAATTAACCCCGAAGAATAAAAAAAATCCGCGATAAGAGACCCTAAAAACATAATTGTTTAGGCTGCTAAAGTGAGCACTTCAGAGATTCTGCTTGAAAAGCAAGTTGAGAGCGCCATCTATTGACGAAAGGAAAAGCGACTCCTAGACTCCTGGATATCAAATCCCACAGAGGGCTGTGATTTTTAACTGTTTATTGTCTCACACTTAACACAGGTGGGAATAAGAAAGCAATCTTATAAAAGAAACTCTGGGAAACTAGAATAAAACACTAAGATCACAGAGCTGAGTTAAAGAACTTGGAAAGTAATTTGGACTATTAGAATATGGAGGAAAAGCTGGAACCGGCTCATTTAAATAATTGACTCTGTTTTGTAAGAAATGGATCTTGATTGAAATTAATATTGGCTGGGAAAAAGAAGCATGAAAATCTGGGAGGTGAGTGCCATCTACTAATGATTGGAAAACGAACTCCTACAACTTCAGACCTCTTTTGGAATATTTGATATTTGGTGGTTGTGATCTTTAACTGTTTATTGCGCCTTACGCTTACCAGAGGCAGAGATAAGAAAGACATTTTGTAAAAGAGACACTGGGAAGCTAGAATAAAAGACTAAAACTACAGACTTAAATAATTTGGAAAATACCTTGGACTAGTGGAGTATTGAGTAAATGCTGAAATTGGCTCATTTAAACAATTGACCTTGTTTCGAAAGAAATGGAGATTGAGTGAAAGAGACATTTTTTAAAAGAAACTCAGGGAAGCTGGAATAAAAGTTTAAAATCACAGAGCAGATTTAAAGATCTTGGAAAATACCTTGGATTATCAGATTACTGAGTAACTGTTGGACTTGGCTTATTTAAATAATTAATTTTATTGAAAAGAAATGGAGTTTGAGTGAAATAAACATCTGTTGGAAGAAAGGCAGCATGGAAATTTAAGAGCAGAGCTCCATCTACTAGTGATTGGAAAATAAAATCATACTCCTATAATTTTGGACTCTCTGAATCAGACTGAGGCATGATTGTTTATTCCAGGTTTTTTTGCTATTATAGCTGGAGTTCAAGGAACAGCTGTGGAAAAGAGAGGACTTTTCAATGAGATGTTTTTGTTGTTCCATAATATTATGGATTTCATCGATAGCATGGATGAGAAAATGGAAAATATCTCGCACAGAACAATGAATAGATACCAAACTGTCCATGAATTTGTGCAACCAACAGAAAGATTGGATGAAATGGACTATCTAAGCTGGCAAATGGAACAAAACAGGGAAAATAAATGTTCTGTCTTACATATTGGCAAAAAAAAAAACCAACCCCAGAAAATAAAATACAAGCTGAATAGTCAAGACCTTGTTGATGATCCAAACTCTGTCAAGGGCCTTGGAGTACTCATTTCTAATGAGCCAAAAAGGCATTAAGAGTTGTTAACCTAATCCTGCATAGCTTTTTCTCTGGTAATATTACACTAATAACTAGAGCATACAAAACATTTTCTAGACCAATACTCGAATATAGCTCATCAGTCTGGAACCCGCATTATGTATCTGATATTAATACAGTTGAGAAAGTCCAGAAATATTTCACAAGAAGAGTTCTACACTCCTCTACTCGTTGCAGGATACCTTATGCCACTAGACTTGAAATTTTAGACCTAGACAACCTAGAACTACACCACCTTCGGTCCGATCTAAGTGAAGTACATAAAATTATCTACTACAATGTCCTCCCTGTCAGTGAATACTTCAGCTTCAGCCACAACAATACAAGAGCACACAATAGATACAAACTCAAGGTAAACCACACCAAACTTGATTGCAGGAAATACAACTTCAGCAACAGAGTGGTCAATGTCTGGAATAATCGACCTGACTCTGTGGTTTCTTCCCCAAACCCCCAAAACTTTAACCTTAGACAGTCTACTATTGACCTCACCCCTTTTCTAAGAGGTCTGTAGTCCCTGTCCTATTGTGTTTTTTGTTTCTTATATGTATCCATTTCATGTATTCATAACTATGTTTATACTTATACCTGTTATCTTATAATTGCTTGACAAATAAAAATAAATAAATAAATAAAAATAATATGGATCAGAAAAACTATCAGATAAAGCAACAGCTTGCTGAAGAGAAAGACCAGATAAATGGCAAGTAAGAGGAGTAGAAAGAACAGATGAATTGGTCAATAGGACTGACAAATCAGCTGATAAAATAAGAAAGACTGAAGAAAATAAAACAGGTAAATCAACAATTGGAGAGACAAGAATGTACTTTTGATAAGGAGATTGGGACATAGGCAGATATTTGGGATATTTGGCACCATAATATTGTATTGGGAGAAATGTCTAAATTGAATAAGAAAGACATAGATGAAGATAGAGACAAAGATGAGGAGTGTGGGAGGTGTATTAAAAAATGAATAAGAAATGAAGCATTAAGGAGAAGGAGAGATGATGGATAAAAAGAATTGCCATTCAAATATTTAGGTAGCCTGATCATAACTTAAAGGAGGCAGAAATAAAATTAGAAAGGGCACCACACTACTTACTTCCCTCCATGTAGACTAATACCATTAAGGACTACTCATTCAGTACGTGTCAGGGTTGCCTCTATTCAGTTCCTGGGAAAAAGAATCCTTGCTCCATAGATTTAGAGAAAAGTACTTTTACTAGGAACAAACTGGGTGCAAATGGTTTCAGGCAAGATCTGGCACAGAGCAGGAACATTTTGAAATATAGTATACAGCCCAATCCCTGTAGCTAGGCAACAAGAGGCCACCGCATACCAGAGCCAACTACCTTGTCCTTGAAGATAGATAACATAAGTGCAGTTGCAAAACTGCAATATAAAACTCTCCACAGTCCCCCCCACCTGCCCAATTTTATGGCAGCCGGCACAGGCTGGCTGACAGTACAGTTTGTCAGCCAGTTACAAATGGTGGTGATGCTGTCTATCCCATATTTTTCTAGCTTACCAAGAAGAAGGTTGTGGTCTACTTTGTTGAATGCCTTGCTGAAGTCTAAGTACATTATATCCACAGTATTTCAGTGGTCTATTAACTTAGTCACTGTATCAGAGAATAAAATAAGATTGGTAAGGCATGATTTTTTTTAACAAACCCATGCTGGCTATTAGTTATAATCAGGGGTGGGATTCAAATTTCTTAACAATCGGTTCTGTGGGCATGGCCTAATTTGTGGGTGTGGCTTGGTGGTCATGTGACTGGAGTGGGAGTGGCTTGCTGACTGGGTGTGGCTAGGTGGTCATGTGACTGGGATGGGCATGGCCAGTTGGCCAGGTGACTGGCAAATCAAATGCAAGTGGGCCTCGCTTAATGACCAGGTGCTTGCTTAATGGCCAGTTGCTTAGCAAGTGTTTTTTGCTAGTTTCCAAGTCCTGAAGAGTACTGTAGAGGGCAAGGCAAGGCCTGGGCAGCTACAAGGAGGGCTGAGCAAGGCCCAGGCAGTACGAGGAGCTACAAGGAGGGCTGGGTGAGGCCTGGGGAGCTACGAGGAGAGCTGCAGAGGGCTGGGCGAGGCAAACGCAACATCACTTCTTTGCCCTAATGACTAAAAGGTAGTTTATTATGTCATGACTTTAATGCTTAAATAATAAAAAGGTACACAAAACTGGAAGTTATGTATATAAGTTTGCAACTGCACAGTTAGAATTTGCAGGAGTCAAGTTAGTGTTCACCTTGAAAGAGGTTTATCTTTGCTGGCGTTCTTCCCATGGACTTTTCTCGGTTATTTTCCTGGAGTTTATGATAAGTTATCATGGCTTGCTTCGGAACTCTCATCAATGTGGCTTGTTTTGGTTTTTTGTTTGCCTCATTATTTACTTTTGTGACTTTAAACTGTGCCTAATAAAACAGTGAAGTTAAGTTGAAGGCCTTACCGGACTTTAATGTATGTTTTGGGTTTGGGGTTATTTTGAGAGACTACGGGTCATCACTCTACGTATGAGTTAATTACAGAAGGTTGATAATTATAAACATGTTGATATAATTAACAAAATTAGAAATAATCCAATACAAAGAAATTTAAATAATTTTTCTGTTACCCTGCTATACTTATTAATATTTGTTTCTGCTTTGCTTTTTCATTTATGAAATATTTTTAATACTTTATAATATAATGTAAGTATAATAGAATTACAGAGGTAAGGTAAAGTAAGGATATATTGTTGTAGAATAGACTGGTAATGATGAAACGAACATTATAAAGTAGATTAAGTTAAAATGGTGATTGGTTTGCATAAAATGATGTAATATTAGTAAAGTCTAGTAAGTCATTAATAATAGTAATAATGTAAATATATATAGTGGATTTATGATATAAGGATTAATGCAAATTGGAAGGGAAAGTCTGCAGAGATTGTGCACAAGTGATTTGTTCCAACCGACACACTGTATGTAACTGACGATGGTTTATGTTTTATGTTTGTTTTGTTTATGTTTGTGTTTAAAAAAAATAAAAAACTTTTATTTTAAAAAATAAAAAAGGCAGGCAGCCCTGGGAGGCAGGCTGGGCGGGCGAGGTGGCTTGCCCTCATTCACTCAGCAGGACGGCAGAAGGCAGGCAGCTACGGCTGGCTAGCTGCCTCAGCTGCTGCGGCTGCTGCTGCTGGTGTGAGCACTGGGCAGGAAAATTTTTGTAGGTAGCGCACATGCACTATAAGTAGGGGTGGGGCGGGGCAGGCAGGGGAGAAGGCAGTCAGATATTATCGCGCATGCATGCAATGTCGCACATGCACAATAATGGCTGACTGGGGAACTGCGGAGCAGGACTGATGGCAGGGGAGAATGCCGTCCCCAATTGTTGTACATGCGTGCAATGTCACACATGTGCAATAATGAATAACTGGGTTGTGAAGAGAGGGGCGGGCAGGGAAGAATGAGGCAAAGATTGTCGCGCATGCGCAAAAAATGTCACACATGTGCAGTAAAAAAACACAGGTTTTGGAGCGTAGGAGTGATGGATAGGGGCAGGGGGCGGGGCCAGCAAAGGGAGGGGCAGAAAGGGGAGAATGAGAGAAGGATTGTCACGCATGCACGAAAAATGTCACACATGTGCAGTATAAAATGGTTTGGGGAGCGTAGGAGCAGCAGGGAGGGGCGGAACCAGCCACCGGTCTGTTTTACCAATTCTTAGAACTACCGGTGATGTTAACAACTGGTTCTATAGAACTGGTACGAACCAGTAGTATCCTACCCCAGGCTATAACTTTATTTGTTTCTAGATGTTCATAGAACTGTTTTTTAAATTATTTTTTCCAGTATCTTTCATTATTGATATTAGGCAGATTGGTCCATAGTTTCCTCGGTCTGTTGTTGTTTTTTTAAACATAGGAACCACATAAGCTTTTTTTCAGTCTTCTCGTAGCTCCCCAGGTCTCCAAGATTTTTTAAAAATATGGTACCATGGTTCTGAGATAACATGATTAGATTAACAGAGTTGGAAAGTCTAACCCCTTGCCCAGGCAGAAGACCCTAAACCATGTCTGACAAATGACAGTCCAATCTCTTCTTGAAAGCCTCCAGTGATAAGGCTCCCACAACTTTTGAAGGCAACTTCTGTTCTGTTGCTGATTACTCTCACTGTCAGAAAATTTGTCCTTATTTCTAGGTTGAATCTCTCCTTGATCCGTTTCCATCTATTATTCCTTGTCTGGCCTTCTGATGCCTTGGAAAATAGCTGTGGCAGCCCCTCAAATATTGAAACACTGCTATCATGACTCCCCTGGTCCTTCTATTCACTAGACTAGCCATGCCAGTTCCTGTTCTTCTTATGGTTTAGTCTCCAGTTCCCTAATCATCCTGGTTGCTCTTCTCTGCACTTTTTCTAGAGTCTTAACATCTTTTTTATAAGGTGGTGACCAAAACTGGATGCAGTATTCTAGGTGTGGTCTTATTAAGGTAGTGTTAGTACTTTACTGGAGCGATATTAGTAGCTCCCTTGATCTTGATTGTATCCCTCTGTTAATTCAATTTAGGATTGCTTTGGCTTTTTTGGGTGCCGCTGCACACTGCTGGCTCATATTTAACTGGTTGTCCACTAAAATTCCAGGATCCCTCTCACAGTTACTGCTAGTAAGCTTGATTTCACCCAGTCTTTATGTACACTTTTGGTTTCTCTTGCCTAAGTGTAGGATTCTACTTTTCTCTACATTGAATTTCATTTTGTTAGATAGGGCCCTTGTCAAGTCTGTCAAAATCCATCTGGATCTTGAGTCTATCTTCTAGGGCATTAGCTGCTCCTGCCAGCTTAATATCATTCACAAAGTTGATAAGTTCCCCTTCTATTCCCTCATCTAAGTAATTTATGAAAATATTGAAGAGTACTGGGCCTAAGATGGAACCTTGTGGTACCCCACTGCTTACTTCCATTCATGTAGATGTAGACCCATTAAGGACTACTCACTGAGTATGGTTTGTCAGCCAGTTATGAATCCATCTGGTGGTGATGCTATCTATCCCCCTTTTTTCTAACTTATCAAGAAGTAGAATATTATTCTTAGAAGGCCATGACTTGCAAAGGGGTGGCATGCTTTTTTATGGGATGTAGGGAAAACTAGCCAGAAATATTTTCACAGACACCTAATCAGAGACTCATTATTAACTAATTGGAAGAAAATATGGAAAAAACACTATTTAAAAATACCAATTTGGATTTCAACAATGGAGGCGATGATTCACCCAAATAATCTGGATATCACTACAATAATTAAATATAATTAATTATTGGATTGGATACACAAGGAAATTCAAAATCGCGGCAAGAACTTCAAGAGCGGGGACTAAAAATTGATCAGTGGGCATATCTTCAAATTCAAAGTAGATATAAACAGGACAAGAAAGAATTTGGAATTAACAATGAACTCCAGCAATTAGATAAAATTTTATTAGGATCAGGCAAAAAAAAATAACAAAATTTTATAATTATTTATTAGAAGTAGAATTAGAAGAAGAAATTGTAAAAGGGAACATGATAGCCTGGAGTAGGAATATAGGATGTAGCATCACCATAACAGAATGGGAAAAGGTCTGGGGTAAAAATAATAAAATTACAAAATCGGTAGCATACAAAGAAAACGCCTATAAAATGTTTTATAGATGGCACCTTCCTCCTTCGAGATTAGCGAAGATGTACCCCAATATGAGTCTGAATTGCTGGAAATGAAAAAAAAAAAAGAGGGAACTTTTTTCCATATGTGGTGGTCCTGTACAGAAGCTCAAAAATATTGGCAGAAAATTAGAAATTGGCTGGAAGAAATGACAAAAGAACAGATCAAATTCAAACCAGAGTCCTTTCTGTTAGGGATCTTTGATAAACAAATATCAAAAAAAGTGAAATATATAATAACACACATTTTGACAGTGGCCAGATTGGCTTTTGCACAATGTTGGAAGCAGCCTCATGTTTCATCAGAGGAGATGATCATTCAAAAAATTTCAAGTTGTGCAGAAATGGACAAATTAACTTTGGCATTAAAAAATAAAGACACTTCAATATACTACAACAGCTGGAACTGCTGGTACAAATGGATAGACCAAAGATGCACTTCACACTAAAAGGCAAAAGAGGATAGGATAGATCCATAGTAGTGATACACAGATATACGTAAGGATTAGGTGTGTGTATATGGCATAAAATAAGGATAAAAAAGAGGTCTTATAAACTGTTGAAGATGAGAATGTTTTTAGTTGTTTTCTATTTTTTTCTTTCTATTTTCTTCTCCCTTTCTTCTTTTTCTCTCTTTCATTTATGTATGTTGGTTTGTTTTAATTGTAAAATCAATAAAATTTATTTTTTAAAAACGAAGTAGGATGTCGTCTATTTTATCAAATACCTTGCTGAAGTCTAAGTATATTTTGTCTACAGTATTTCATGGTCTACTAATTTAGTGACTATGTTGAAGAATGAAATAAGATTGGTTTGGCATGATTTGTTTTTAACAAACCCATGATGACTGCTAGTTATTAATTTTTTTCATTTCTAAGTGTTGGCAGAATTTTTTTTTATTATCTTTTCCAGTATCTTCCCAAGTATTGATGTTAGGCTGATTGGTCTGTACTTTCCTGAGTCTGTTTTTTCCCCTTTTTTGAAGATGGGAACTACATCAATTCTTTTCCAGTCCTCTGGTAGTTCCCCGGTGCTCCAGGATTTTTGGAAGATCTGGTTCAGTGGTTCTGAGATGACACCTGCCAGCTCCTATAGAACTCTGGGATGTACCTTATTTTTCAGAGTATAAGATGTACTTTTTCCACCCCAAAAGTGGGTGGAAATGTCTGTGTAACTTATACAGCAAATGTTGCCAAAGCCCCACCCACCCGCCAGATCCTATCCTTTGGCTTCTGCCTCCCAGCGATTTACCTTGTTGCAGCCAACAGCAAATAGCCTGTTTCGGTTTCAGCACAGCCTGATTAGCACAAGCAGCTGATTGTCAGTTGGATCAGCCTCCCGACGATCAGCTGTTTCAGGCTGCAGGGATTGCCATAGCCTATTGCCGCATCCACATGCCCCATTTTCAGCCTCCGCGCATCCCGTTTTGAGTCTCTGCGTATTCCATTTTTTGCCCATTCTGATCCCCACTGCCCAGAAACAAGCTGTTTGCTATTTGCTGCAAGGAGGCACATTGGTGGGAGGCAGAAGCAGATTTTTTTTCTTGTTTTCCTCCCCAAAAACTAGGTGTGTGTTATACTTCGGAGCATCTTATACTCTGAAAAATACAGTAATCAGTTAGGTCCTGGTGATTTGTACTCATCAAGATTAAACAGGTGTTCTCTTACTATTTTTTTTTTGCTTATTTTAACTTTTAAAATAATTAACATCTGCCAGTAGGGCATGTCAATTTTTTCAACTTTCAGTTTCCAAACATTAGGTGTTGTCAAACATTGTGACATGCCTTGGGAATTGTAAATATATTTTGGTTACTGTAATATAATTTAGATAAGCTTGGCAAATAACTACCTAAACATTATAACTTTTTAACATGTTGTTCGTTTTATTACACAAGTTCAGCGATCTTTCTCTTTTTTGTGAAATGTTATTTTGTCTGAGAGTTTAACACTACTGACCTTGTTTCCTGGGAGTTTGATAACTGGTCTGTAATGGCTTCTAAAAAAAGAACAAGACTGTGAACATTCATTCATATGAGCAACTTTATTGGGACCAACAGAGACTTGTTACCATCTGAACTCCCAACACTGCAAAACATTCTCAGATATGGCCTACCATTAAGAGAGCAAAGTAGTGGTGATGCTAGAAACTACCCAGCAGCCAGTATTGCAAGAAACGTATATCGAAAAGTACTTGCAAAGTGGCAATGAGTGAAGAGTTGTTTGTGACCCCTGTTGTAAATTCATGAATAACAATCTTGAACAAGATCCAAGAGAGCTAGGATCAAGCCAGAAACATATCTCTTGGTAGAGGAAAGCTATATGTCAAAGAGACTTTCATTATGAAACTTGACAAACTGTTTGACATCCTCAACTGCAAGTGTCAAATTGTTCTGTGTTTGCTCAGATGGTCAAAGATATGAATGAATTTCCTGATGATGCACTTTCGTTATTCTTAGAAGGCGATCAGCTAAGGATTGTTTGGGGCTCTGCAAGTTCTCAGCCAGGGGAGAAATAGAAATATGAATGACATCTGTTCCCTGCAAGGAAAATTCATATAGTGGAGCCGCAGTATGAAGAGAGATGCTATTAGTATAAGGCCTGCAGCTGCATAGGTCAACAATTTTCAGTGATCTGACTCAAGAACACGGAGGCCACAACACACATCCAGAGATGTACTGGATATGTGTGTGGACATTTGCTATTCTGCCTGTCTTCCCAACTGTCTTTGCAGAAACAAGGGAAAGAGTTAGAAAAAGGTTCTGTGCTTGCATCCAGTATCTGAGTATCTGCAGAAGTGTTACAGAAAGAGACATTTCTCCTCTCTGAACATCCCCAAAATAAACCAAAAATATATACCTAAGTTACTGTCTTTCTTTGAAAACTCAGATTACCCCATGGAATGAGAGTTAAACACAGTACAAGTAGCATATTGTAAGGATTGCCTCTCCTTCTAAAAGGAAGCTTTTGTTAAGCAGAAGTGAAAGCAGGCCATTCAAAGCAATGTCTGACTACCCTTAGGCAAGACAGGTAGAATTAAAGCAGTAGAGACCCCCTCCCTTTAGCCAGATGTGGATTCAGCCAATCTACAGGTGTGACAATGTTATTGTACTGGCCGCTCTGAGATATAGATAAGGAAGCATCCCCATAGCCATGTCTGCTGGCTTTCAAAATGAAACAACCCACATGGCCCTCCCACCTACCGCATTCCCCAAGAGGTGAGAAAATCTAAGGGCACTCCAGCACCAAGATACAAGTTATAAAATACCAGTTGTCCCAGGCAATACTAATGAATCAAATCCAAAACCCCTCCCCTTCTCCCAATTGAATGGCAGTATCACTTTTAGGGATCTGACATATATTTTCAAGACACGTGTCTTCCTGGGGAGGCAGCTGAAAAGAACAGAGTGCTATATATTGTCATGAAAAAGCAAATTATAATTTGCTTACAAGAAAAAAATATCAGTTTTCTTGCTATTTTCCCCAAAGCTGCTATTTTTACTGTAAATAATATCTTTGGGAGAGGGCAAGAAATGAGTGAGAAGCTTTCCAGCAGGAAAGTAGCACAGAAAAGGAAGGATTAGATCTCTGTGCTGGATGCTGTGGTTTTAAATTGGATTAGAGCTACCCAATGCAGCTAGTTCTGCTCAATGCAGCTCTTTTTTTTTTTTAAAGAACCAACTTAAGCACTACTTTAAAAATGCTTGCTAAACATTTATAGTCTTATGCTGCAAGATGACAACGTTTAGTTCTTTTATGTTTTGACTTACAATAGTGACATTTTCAGAACTGAACATCCAGCAGCTCTTTGTCAAATTTCTACTTATAGCTTGACATTACAGAATCTAAAATTTAGTGCAAGGAATTGACATATACAAAAAGTCAAGTCTTAAAGCTGCATTTAAAAAATTGATGCAGGCTCTATCCCTAGCCCTGAGAATGAACATTTTCTTTATGTACAATCTTATTTAAAGCTTATTTATTTTTCACGAACCTTCAGATTTTGCTTCTTTGATTGCCTGCAAATTTTCAAACTCACCGTTCCAGTAAAGACTGTCTCAGACTATGGTCACGTACACAAAAACCTTCCAATCCATCAGGCCTATATCCCTTATATCCCACGCTGGCAAACAAGGCGCCGCCATCTTTTCTTTCCAGGAAAAGCCTGGGAGTAATGAGGATGTCTATCTGAATCTGTCATTGTTATGTAATATAGACTTATATTTTAGTTTTAACCTCTGAAGTTCTAAAATTGCTTAAGAACCTAGTTATCTGAAGAATCACCTTTCCCCTTATAAATACACTTACAAGAAAGAAAGCGTGGTCCAGGAAGGCGGGTGCCAGGCAGACGCATGGATGTCCCAGGACCACTTAAAGATTGATTTTAAGAGCGCCCCCATGGAAAAAGCTGAGAACCAAGAGCAAAAGTGGTGGCAGCGGGGATGATAGGCATGTGCATCCTCCACAAGGAGCATGAAGGGAGGCAGATACCACGCCTCTGAAGAAAAGAGGAGGTGCCAAAGCCCCTGGCTATCGCCCAGGAGGGGACCGCGGAGGGACACATCACATGCCCCTGTTGCCCCTGCCGCTACCCCTTTTGCTCTCGGTTCTCAGCTTCTTCTGTGGGGACGCTCTTAAAGTCAACCTTTAAGAGTTGGAAGACGTTTCATTAGATCGCCACCAGCTCATCATTGGGAGAGATGTAGCCCCTGAATACACGAGAAGTCTTGGGCAAAGTTCTCTCAGGAGAAGTTGGCTGCTATGGGGCAAGCGCCTTGGCTTCCTCTTTTGCTTCTCACAGTCACCCTGAGCCAGTGTGGTTCTTTACTTGGGCAGCCACACGGCCGCAGCAGCAACAGGCAGCACCGCAACGATGAGGTACAGTAAGATTTGGTGGTGCAAATTTATCTCCGAGGAGCTTCTGGCAAAAAACAAAACAAAAACCACCCCAAAACACATCCCATTCGGCAGGCAGACATGGCAGGCAGTCACGATTTTTAGTAGGGCTTTTTTATTGTCAGCCTAAGGGCGGAGGAGGAGGGAAGGTACATAGGAAATCACCCTGCCTTTGCAGCATCGGTCATGTGACTGAGTGGGCGTAGCCAACTCAATGTCACTCACAGCAAGGTGCCACCATGCCCACCCAGTCACATAACCACTAAGCCATGCCCACCAAACAAGCCATGCCCACAGAACCAGTAGTAAAAAAATTTAAATCCCACCACTGGTGAAAAGGGGTAATATTCTGACTGTGTATTTGCCATGTTGACATTTTTGACCCTCTTGTTTTGATGCAAGTGATCTTGCTTCAGAAAGGACATTAATAATAATAATAAGTCTTTATTGATTAGCCCTTGGACCATATCAAAGTACGAAGTTCCAGCAACAATTTGTTACTAAAATTTAATAAAAGCAATTCAAAATGAAATTTGATAAAATACTATTTAAAATGGAAATTGATAAAATACAATTTAAAATGGAATCTAGACAAAATACAATTTAAGATGAAATAGTAATAAAATACAATCCAAAATAAAATTGTAACAATGTACAATAATTTTAGATATAGATAAAATATAATAACATTATATTTCGGAGTCACCCTTGCAATCTACCCTAATCAATCCCACATATACCGATCTCAACCTAATCATTTTGTTTAAATACTGTGCTACTTTAAATGTTATTTTCAAGTTCTGTCTGGACATAAGGTAAGTTATTTTGATATGGGTATCCCAATGGGTCATTCCAGAAAGGACATTGATTTTGAATGAACTGTTAATGGAGAGATATCAGCAATTATAATATATAATATAAACGTAGAGATATGCAACCATTATATACACACACAACACTATCTCAGACTGTTTCACTCCAAATTTAACTAAGTTAATCTCAGTCTTTTGGCTTCTGTGGAACCCCTTTGAATGTTTTAATTAGCCTTTCAGCTTCCAAGAACACATTGTGCCTGTCAATGAGTAATTCCGACTAAGCTCAATAGGATATAGGGATGATATAGGACAGTGGCCTTATTTTTGCAGAATGTAATGCAGTATTTCTCACCTTGACAAATTTAAGATGTGTAGACTTCAGTTCAGAGTTCTCCATGATGTCTGGGGGATATAACATTATAACTGTTTGTTGTAGGTAATGACAACATTTTTGTTTTGCAAAAAGATACTTTGATTTAGCTATGCTGCAACCTGCCTTGCTGCTTGCAGCCTGCCATAGAAACAGGGGGAAGGAACTGCAGGGTGGAATGAGAGGGAGGGTTGCTAGGGGATACCATGAGGAAACCAAACCAAACCTCGATTCATCCCATAAGAAACACGAGAAACACCGGCTGCTTCAAGGTCAAGAAAGGAATGCTAGCTGCAAAGATAGGGACTGTTCCTAAAACAATTTGTTCGCATCTGTTTGGACACTTCTTGACGACCAGTGGGCTAGAGGAGGACTTGGAAAAGTGAATCATAAACTTTGGGTGGGAAAACCTCAGGTCCAACTTCACTTCTTCTATAGCTGCTTGTCTTTAGTAAAGTATACCTTTGGCTAGCCATGGACCTTCTTTTCTAACACGCCAAGTTGGGACAGTTGACATACTGATTTTTAAGAGATTAAAAAAGTTGTTAAACTAGTAAAATGTCAGGTCCCAGATATTTCTACAGGGACACTGGCATTTTGGTCGGAGGACGAGGGGAGGAGAAATGGAGTGATCTGTACATGAAGTTTCTGTTTCTGTTTCCTGCATTACTGTGTTAATCTCTATATGAGATTCCCTGCAATGATGTACTGTGGAAGGGGTTTGATTAGCATTGCTTTAAATAGTTGGTTTTAAGTTGAGAAGCTTCAGTTCATGCCTAGATTTCAATAAAAGCTCCTTTTGGAACAACTGCAGTCTCAAGAGTCTTGCTTTCTTGGGAAGATTGGAGAGGCAAGACCTTACATTAGGGAAGAACTGCAAACTGGTTAACCCAGAGAGGTAACAGCCCTACCGTGGGGACCATGTACACCATGTCTGCCCAGGCCAATGATCATGAAGAGGCTGAAAACTGGGGAAGAACCCCCACCCCCCAAAATCTCAATTGAGGCCCTCAATGCCTGGGTTGAGGAGAACATTGCCTCAAGCATTGCTCCAAGCGGAGGTGGTCCATCAATGTTGGGAAGATGGAAGGCTGAAGGGGTTGACCCGAAGATGTCATCCTCACCCGTGGGAACCAACAACCTAGTTGGAAGCAGGAAATGGGAGACATTTATGACAATGATGAACTGGAAGGAGCTCCAGACTGGCCCAACCAACTCTTGAGGGAAGCCATGAATTTCATGAGGGAGGCCATCCATGGCATGTGGATCCAGGATACCCAGGCTTGTGCTGCAAGCCAGTTAGGAGTACAAAAGGAGACTACCAATGAACAAAAGGGATCCCCAACCCTAGGGGCATTGGCTGAAACCACGGGGGCTACTGATAAACCCATTTCTTAGGAAACAACAACTGGCTGAGAGTCTACTGACTACCTTCTATCGGAGTTCAATTGAGAGTATATTATCCTACTGTCTCTGTGTATGGTTCTCGAGCTGCACAGTGGCAGAGAAAAAGGCAATTCAGAGGGTGATTAAGATGGCCCAAAACATCATTGGCTGCTCACTCCCCTCTTTGGAAGAACGGTATAGGAATAGATGTAAGAGGAAGATATTTAATATATTGAATGACTCCTCTCATCCAGGACATCAGCTCTTTGAACTATTACCATCGAGAAGGAGATTCAGGGTATTAAGAACAAGGATGACTAGATTTAAGAACAGTTTTTATCCAAGTGCAGTTTTGAGTTTGAATGCAGGGTCATAAGATTTTTGTGGAATTTAATGGCTGAGAGTAATGAGGTATTTACATTTTTAAATTGTATAGAGATTATTGTATGGTCTGTTGTGTTTAATTTTATTTTTCTTTCAATGGTGTTGTCCAGTTTTACTTGTGGAAGAGCACCTCATTTCGTTGCACCCGCTTGCGAGTGTAATGACAAATAAATTCTTATGTCTTATTTCTACCATGGAAGATCTGCCCAGGGGACATTTCAATGCAAAGCAAGGCTTGCGACTCCATGAGAGGAGGCTTCCACCCTTAGAACAGAAGGTGCATCCTTTTGGTGTCAAATTTGATGGGAATCCCCAGCAACTGAGATTTTTCCTCACACATGTACCAATTTACATGCAGGAATATGGGAGGGATCTCCCTACAGAAGGTGCCAAAATCAGGGTTGTCACCCTGGCTCTAGAAGGATCAGCTGCATGTTGCGATGGTGAGTCTCCACAATCCAGATGCACTGGAGCTTTGCAACTTCAACTGCTTCATGACAGCCCTGAGACAGAGATTTGAGGATCCCCTAGCTGGAAAAACTTTATCCCCTACCCTTAATGAAGGACATGCTGACTCATCTGGAGAAGGGGAGATTTTTTTCTAAACTAGACTTTATTACTGGATCAGGATCCAAGAAGGAGACAAATGGAAAACTGTTTAATTGTTCATTAGGATGTTTTCAGTTCAAAGTTTTGCCATTTGGACTCCAAGGGGCCCCTGCTGTTTTCATGCAGCTAATTAATGAGGTGCGGCATGAGCACTTGTATAAGGGAGTTTTGGTTTATCTTGATAATATATGGATTTATACTGAAACTAAGACTCAACAAGTTAAATTGGTGCAAGAGGTTTTGAAGAAATTAAAGGCAGCTAAGTTGTTCGCCAAATTCTCCAAATGTAATTTTCACCAAGGTAAGATAGATTACCTAGAGTACAAATCTCTCACCAGGAGGTGGAAATGGATCTCCCAAAAGTCAGAGCAGTTTTCAAGTGGGAAACCCACCATACTTGCAAACAATTGCAGAACTTCCTGGGGTTTGCTAACTTTTATAAGCAATTTATCCCCTCTTTTGCCCAAATAGTGTTGCTGATTACAAATCTGTTAAAAACCAAGAGAGTAGATAAACCAAAGCCAACCACTGAATTGGACTATGGACTGCCAAGCGGCATTTGAAAAACTGAAAAGACTCTTTCGGCTGAACTGTATTAAAACACCCAGACCCAGAAGAAACCATTTGTAATCCAGACCGATGACAGTGATGTGGCTGTTGGCGCAGTTTTACTCCAAGAGAATGAAGAAGGCAAATTACAACCATGTGTATACACCCCTAGGAAGTTAACTGAAACTGAACAGAGATGGGCAATATGGGGAAAAGAGGCTTTTGCAGTTAGGTGGGCACTTCTAACTTGGAAACATTTCTTAGAAAGAAGTAAAATACCTTTCCAAGTATGGACCAACCACAAGAACTTGGAAGCACTAAAAGACCCATGGAAAATGTCTCCAAAACAAGTCTGGGGGGAACAGTACTTCCATTGCTTTAATTTCACTTTACCAGAAGTATTTACTGGAAGGGAAAAACCAGAAGTACTTTACTGGAAGTATTTACTGGAAGGGAAAAACCTTTTGGCAGATGCCTTGTCCAGACTACCGCAATAAGTGGCTATAAGTGTCAAGGTGGAAGTAATTAAGCCCATGATCCCAACCTCCCAATTAGCAGCTCAGGTCATCACATGCTCTCAGGTGAAGAATGACTCCTGCACCTTAGACAATGCCACCACCACAGATTTCAAAAAGCCTTAGAAATGAATGAGTGGTTTAGTGTCAATAAACATACTTGTATAATAAAAGATGGGTTAGTTTGAGTGGGGAATAAGGTGTATGTCCCAGCTAGGGAAAGGCTGAGAACTATGCAAGCTAGTCACAACTCCAAATTAGCTGGTCGCTTTGATTTTGTAAAAACATTACATTTACTGAAGCGGCAATTCTGGTGGCCCTTATTTAAAAAGGACATAGAAAGTTATGCAGCAAGCTGCCCCATTTGTGCTGCTGCTAAGAGCAGGCAGGGGAAACCCCGCAGTCTACTGCAGCCAGTGGTTGACCCTTCAGAACCACGGAGAGAGATCTCCATGGATTTAATTGTTGAATTGCCTGAGAGTTCTGGAAACACAGTGATCTGGATTGTTACAGACCTTTTCTCAAAACATGTCCATTTCATCTTATGCCAAAAGATCCATACAGCTTAAAGCCCTGGCTAAACTGTTTTTGGTCCACATTTACTGCTTGCATGGGGCCCCATGACATATTATTTCAGACAGAGGAGTACAATTCACATCCAGATTCTGGAAAGCTTTTTTTAATTTACTTGGCACCAAGCAGGGACTTAGTTCTAGTCATCATGCACAGACAAACGGGGACATGGAATGAACAAACTCAGTTCTGGAACATTACTAATTTAATAAAAATTAATTACAAGGACAACAGGACTGAACTACTGCCTTTTGCAGAAATAGCCTATAATAATGCAGTTCACATTAGCACAGATTAACCCTTTCAAAGTGGTCACAAGGCAACAATTTAATGCTATGCCTAAGTTACATGAACCAGATATACCCTCTTTGAAACAGTGGATCAGTCATTTGCAAACCATTTGGCCAGTGGTTCACAAAGCCTTGAATGAAGCCAAGGCTCCCTATAAAGCACAAGCAGACAAGAAACAAACAGAACCTAAATCTTATAAAGTGGGGGACCAAGCTTATCTTTCCACCAAGTATCTAAAATCTTTGCAGCAATCTAAAAAGTTGGATCCTAAATATATTGGGCCTTTCCCCATAGTTTGTATTATCAACACCCTCAAAGTGGAATTACAACTCCCTAAATCCACCCCATTTTCCATTGTAGCTTATTGAAGGCTGAAGTCACCTCTGATCTTTGTCCAGCTACTACCTCTGTTCTGCTCCCTATTATGGTAGAGAGTGAACAACATTTTGAGATTCAGGAAATTCTAGACTCTAGGAAATTCCAGAGGACCACTCAATACCTGGTGGCTTGGAAACACCTCCCCTTCTCACACAATGAATGGGTTCACAAAAAATCATGTGCGTGCCCCTAAATTAGTATGTATATTTTATCAATTGTACCCTGACAAACCTCATTGATTTTATGTTTCCTTTGTCTCCCCTTCCCTCTTTTGTTTTCTTTCAGGTAGACTTCCCATTTTTCTAGGGGAGGCAGCATGTCAGGTCCCAGATATTTCTACAGGGATGCATTTTGGCATTTTGGTGGGAGGAAGTGGGGGGAGGAATGGAGTGGGGGAAGGAATGGTGTGTGTGCGGGAGAACGGAGTGGAATGGAGTGATCTGTATATGAAGTTTCTATATCCTGCATTATTGTGCTAATCTCTATATGAAGTTTCTGTTTCCGTTTCCCTGCAATGATGTAGTGTGGGAGGGGTTTGGTTAGCATTGTTTTAAATAGCTGGTTTTAAGCGAGAAGCTTCAGTTCTTGTCTAATTCTCTTGTTATTACAAACCTTTCAATAAAATCTCTTTTTGGAACAACTGTAGTTTCAAGAGTCCTGCTGTCGGGTCCATTCTGGGTTTCTGTCCCAACAATAAGTCAGTACTTGGTAGCACTGGTGCTCTGTTCCAGTTGACGTCCATTCCTTCCTGCTACTCTAATGGAGGGTCTGTGTCCTTGAAGCTGTTCCGACGCTTCGTTAGCATCATCCTGCTGAATGGAGGGGTGGCAACATTTAAGCTGCTTTGTTCAAGTTCTCCTGCTAAATGGAAGGGAGGCGGCATTTTGGTATTTTGGCTGCGATCCACCCTGGTAGTCAGCTGTTGGAAGGAGCAGTGGTTCATGGTTGCATCGAATGCTGCAAGACAGTTCAGGGAACTGTTGTGTGTTTTTACTTTAACTGTGGATACAATGCTGGAAGGGCAGCGGGAAGGGTTGGCTAGATCGTTTAGGCATGGGGCAGTGGCGCGTGGGTGTAATTAATGGGTGCAGTGCCGTTATTATGTGTTAATTGGAGGTGAGGATACAAAGGCAGCATGGAGATGCAGTTGCTTTCAATGCTGACTTTGGACAGAACTCTGTTACTGTTACTACTGCTTGTCATCTGGAAATCCTACATTAAACCCTGTCACCATGGTTCACTGCTTGTGAGTAACGTGGTTTATGGGAAAAGGTGTCCAGTGCCTGACAGATTGCAACACCTGCTTTCTTGGGAAGACTGGAGAGGCAGGACCTGACATAAAGTCTTTCAAAATGAACCTTAGGAAATTTGGTTTTCAGTTATATTTTAATTCATATTGTTCCAGTTTTTGAATGATCCTTTTGTAGCTGTCTAGATTATATGATATTTTTGATTTTGCATTTTACCTGACTGTATTGTACATGCTTTTATTCAAATTGTTCTGAATATATGTCTGTGCAAGAGTGTTTTATCGTAAACTCCCTAGAAAGCTTCAACTGTTAGGTGGTTTAATATTTTTAAATAAAATGTAGTAAAAAGGATGATGTAATTAAAATTACAGCAACAGCTTAGCTAAGGGTTAAGTGAACACCTATCTCTTACGGAATTAAATTCAAGTTCAAGGTTTTTGAGCCAAGGGACTGAGTTCAATGGCCCCCACACATAGATAATTAGGAAGCAGCAAATAGATCTGGCCTCAAAATTTAGACAGAACCCCTTAGAAGGATAGTCTTTGTGAAGTCCTTGAGAAGTTTGAGGGGAGAATTTGCTTTAGTTGAACCTTCATGATGTCCCCCTTTGACCTCTCAGTGGACCTCCCAAATTGCTAACTTGGAATGGTTTTCTGGCTTGTGCCTAGGCAGGGAGCTTTCATTCAGTGTGGTTATGTGAAGCAAACTGGATCAGCTCAAATTTGAGTTATAAGATCAATTGCCTCATTTTACCAACTCGTGGTGCTACTGTGCTCCAGGTATCTGAACTCGGCCACTCTGCAAAGTGAGGTTCTGCTGCTTTTTTTATATTGTTTCCTCAGCATCAAAGCTGTCTGCAATGTGTGTCAAAAAAAAAAAGTCAAGCAACAGTGATGATAATGCTGCATTCAAAGTTCCACCTAGCAGAACTTCAATCACAACATCCTGGCCCCCATTTGTACTTCTTTGACCCTACTTTTTGACACCCCTGATTCTACAGTTCTTCTGCTCCTACCCTGATCCTTTTTTCCACTGCCTGCTGTCAGTTGTATTGTAAGTAGGTACACATTTGGTATTTTTCATGATTTCTGTACAATACTAAAAACCAGAAAAAACAGAGATGTGTCAAATGGATACAAAATCAATTTGGCAAAACTAAGCTTCCTTGTTCTGTTAAAACTGCAATAATTTTAGGTCAAGTTGAACCCTGAAGCCCAAGTCACTTGTGCATTGTATTCTACAAACTCGTGGACCCTTTCTATTTACGATACACATTAAAGCTTTGATTGCCTATTCCCTAAAGCAAACGTGGTCCAGACATCAGTTTCATTGATTTGAGAGGAACAATAGTGCCATTACTTGGATGAAGATCAACAGAAATACTCAGGTCTGAAAATGTTATTTTGCTCTTGACATGCACTGAAGATGGTGAAAGCAGAATCAGAATTCTTCATCCCAGACTTAGCCATGAACAAGCATTTTAGTAAGTATACATGATATGCATCTGCTTGTCTTTTGAATGATACCGATTTTGGAAAATTGACTTCTTTATGTTCTACTTTGGCTTCTACTTTCATACTGTTGGTATATTTTATGTGGTGTATGTCTGATTAATAGCATGTCTTATAATAATCGTGGTTGATAGTTGAATTATTTCCATCAGAGGAGATGTGCCAAGTTATTCCATATATTACCATATTCATTATGTCTTCTAATGGCAGGAGAAATATAAAACTTTTCAAGCAAGCTGTTACTGAATAAGGAATGTTTATTGCAGTTTTTATCCCAAAATAGAAGCATATTATAAATAACCTAGGCGGAAGATAATAGTCTTACCATTTTAAAATCCTGTTCTGTAAAAGCATTGCATCCATAAGGACTTGTAATTGTATTCGTTTAAAATAATGGTCCTTATTGTCTCTGTGAAACAGTACAGATGCTGATGAAATGGGAAAAAATAATTATTACCCCTGATATTGATCAGAATTCAATCCTCCAATTGGCTTGAAACAGACCTCTACTGACAACTTGATAACTTTCAGGTCTAGTTGTGCGACGATTTTGTTTTGTTTGTTTGGCTTTGTTCTCTCCAAGATGTTTGTCCCTAAAAATTCCGAGAGCAGTGCAGCAGACCAGCTGTGATGGCACAGAGCTAAATGGCAGTAGAGTGGAGTGCCCAGAGCAGCACATTGTACCCAAAAATACCAGCAGTGGCCAGGCAACTGAAGGGCAAGAAGGCAGGCAGGAAAAGGATAAGTACAATATACTTCTAGACAGGGAGGAAAGGAATAAGTTTTTGAGGCAGAGAGTAGAGGGCAAAGCATCTCCTAGAAAGCAGCCAGAGATTTCCTGCAAAAGAAGTGTATATCAAAGTGCACACTTTTATATTTTTAATGACTTTTAGAATTTTAAATTAGATTTTTTTTTTCAAAATCTGTGGTCAAATATTTTACATTTTAAACATTTATAAAGTTTTAAAATTTCAATCCTTAAATGAACTAGCAAAAAAACAAACCATAGTCATAGAAAAAGAGATTGACACTGTTGTGATGTATAAAATATGTTCCATGTACGTGCTTATGCCTATAGAAGACTCAAATTACTCATGTACCAAATGTAAACTAAACTGATTACTGGAAGAAAAAGTAAAGGGTCTAGAGGAAATTCTAGCCATTCCGAAATTCAACCTACAAAATGAAAAACTTATACCTAAGCAAGAAGACTATATCCAAACAGAACATAATAAGAAACAACCAAACTCTGAAAAAAATGACCCTGTATATGAAGTTTAGAGGAAGGCCTATGTAAACATGTCACTCAGAGAAGACAACAGAACCAAGAACAATGCCCCTGCTGTCTAGTCCAGTCTCTTTGAAGTTGACCAATTGATTTCACAGCCTCCCCCTGGAAGAAAGCATCAGACACCTAGAAAAGAGGCATCATCAAGCGCTCCTATGAAAGGAAGAAAAGTAGCTCAGAATTTCCTAGAGAAAATATGGTGAAAATCATTGACAAGAGATTCAGTTCTCAGGGGAACAGGACCAGCCATCTGTAGACTGGACATTCAATATAGAGGGGTATGTTGCCTCCCTGGAGCAAACATCAAAGATGTGACTGAGAACATTACTAAAATAATCGGTACCACAGATTACTACTGCTTTCTTCTCCTTCATGAAGAGATGAATGACACAACAATGAACCTGAAAATGATATTGAGAAATTATGATTAGCTAGGCAAGAAAGTTAAGGAGTTAGGAGCCCAAGTGGTGTTTTCATATGTACTTCCAATGAAAGGTCAACACTCAACGAGGGAACAAAGAATATTAGAAATGAAACACTGGGTTAATAATTGATGCCAGCAAGAGAACTTCAGATTCCTAGACCATGGTGTGCATTACGTACATAAAGGATTTCTGGCAAGGGAGGGGCAGTACCTCAAAAGAACAAGGAAGAATGTACTCAGAAAACAACTGGATCAACTTATCAGAAGGACATTAAACTAAAGTTGAGTGTGTGTGTGTGTGTATGTGAGAGAGAGAGAGAGAGACAGAGAGAGAGAGAGAGATTAACCTTTAGGATATTTAGGACTTAATCTCAACATAAACCCCAAGACAACTAATCAAACAATGAGGTAGGTAGTGATGGAAGGAAGAAAAACTCAATTGTAAAATATAAAATAGGAGATAAGTGGGCAAACACATATGATATAATCCATCTTCCACCCTCATTTGAGTCAGAAGTGTCCTCAATATCTTCTCACAAGATGAATCCCCAGCTACTTCCCTCCAATTGATCAGAAGGTGAAGGGAACCCTATCAGAGGACAACCTTCAAAAACTCAATTCAGCCTTTATATCAGCCAACCCTTCCCAAGATTTACTAAAACTTTATAAAAACATAGTTCATAAGCTACAACCATTACTAGCACATAATCGGAGCTTTTCAACTAAGAGGGCCTGTATCACCTCCAAACTATGGTTTGACAAGAACCGTGTAGAAGCCAAGAAAGCTCTCACCTTGGCCTATAAGTAGTACAAAAACAAGACTGGGAAGGGCAATAAAATAACTCTTAAACATCTTCTTACACTCAAAAAACAATTTAAGCAATTGATTACTCTTAAGAAGAAACACGACACAAGGTCCTCCTGGGGACAGTTTATTGTGGCAGCAAAGCAAAAGAACTCTTCTCTATTCTGGCATCCAATAGCTAGTCACCCTGACAGAATTCATACCACACTAGAGGCCTGTATACTTCCTACAACCTGGGAACTTCACTTTCAGAGAATATATGAAGACCCCTCCAGCGAGAGTATAAGGTATACAATGAAGGATTCACCTGAATGGCTCCCAGTTTCAGAATCCAAAATTAAAATTGCTCATTGGCCAACTCAGGACTAGGAAAGCCCCAGGAGCTGACTTCGTTTCTGCTGAATTATTAAAGATCAATTTGGAGTGGTGGATACAAGTTCTGGCAGCGCTATTCACTTATATCGACTCCACTGGCCATGTCCCGGAAGATTGGTGCTTGGCAATTGTCCCAATTTTTAAAAAGGGAAAGAGAGATGACACTGCCAATTACAGACCAATAAGTCTGCTAAATGTAATCAGCAAACTCTATGCCAAATACTTCCAAGATAAATTAAAGGAGTGGATAAATCTTGAGAATTTGATCACTGAAGAACAAACCAGGTTTAGAGACGGGAGAGGCACCATAGATCAGTGCTTAGTTCTTCATCATCCGATTGAAAAAGATGTATCAAATAGACCTGTATGATTATATGATCTCAAGGCAGCTGTCGACCCTGAAGCTGACCTGACCAAAGCCATTTGGAGCTTCAGTGTTGTCACTCTGGAGCTGAGGGATAGGGAGCGGGAAAGAGACATAGCTGGGCTTTTGAAGCCAAAACAAAATACTTTTCCTGGGAATCAAGGACATTCTCACACCTGGTCTGAGAAGAGAAGAGTGATGTTTCCAGGCAATTGGATGGGACCATGATTGGACCAGGTGACTGATTGTTTGCGGGAAGAGAAAATCTAATCAGGTGAAAACCATGGGAATCTTCAGAGTCGGTTTCCACCAGATCTGTGCCAATATGAAAATTTTCTTGGAGCAATCTACCTACCTCAGAGTTTTGTCTACTATGGGTGTACTACAGCCTTTTATACAGTTACCAGGTCTAAGCTAAGGGAGAAGCTGGAAGCTTCCTCAACTGAACCACAGGCTTCTTCATCTATTATGCACCCTACATACTAAAACATCCCTCAAGGTGAGGTGTAATATGCAAGGGTCCCTCTCAAAGTCAGTCAAAACTCAAAAGGGGGTTAAATGGGTGTGTTTTGGCCCCCTTGTTTTTCAACCTCTACATAAATGACATGGTAAAATGGTTAAATAAACCATTAAATTACCTTCCCCCCAAAAGTAGGTGATTGAACCATCTGCATGCAAATGATACTGTGATCCTCTACAGGACACCAGTAGGCCTTAAAAGAACCTTGGGAACCTCATCCAGTATTGTAATTACAATAATCTGGACATAAATTATGAGAATAATTGCAAAATGGCCAAAACTCTATTCATGGTATCTAAATGGCCATACTATATAGCAGGGAAGCACCTTCAAATACCTGGGGGTGGTCATCCAGGTCTCGAAAAACACATGATGAATATTGGCTGCCCTGGGCTAAAGATCAGCAAGCACCACCCTTATTTTTTTCTGCACAAAGGGAAGACTTTATGCCTCTGCTGCAATTAAGCTTTCTCTGGCCATGTTGTAGCACAGCTTCTTTATGGGACCTTGCTTGGACCCTCAGCTTTATATTTTACACCATTGGAAAAAGTTCAACCCAAATTCATTAGATCAATTCTCCAGGTGCCGGCATTGTGTCCCAAATGCAGTGATGGTATTCTACCAGTTCGGCCCGGTTCTGGCATACCAGTAGCACCGAAGATCAGCTGGCAGAGAACCAGTTTACTCTGAGCCTCTCTGACGCTCTGCAGTTGGGCCCACCCACCTGCCCCTGCTTCTAGATCCTTTTTAACCTCTCAGCTGTTTGGTGCAGCAGAGCTGATTGCTGTGCTAAACAGCTGAGAGGCACAGTAGCTTAATTTTTACTGTTTTAATGTGTGCACAAAGCATGCGTTTGGCATGCATGTGTGCAGAATCATGCAATCGTGCAAGTCACAGGAGTCACAAGAGTTTCACGATCCCACCCTTGCAGCCACACCCACCAAGCCACGCCCACAGAATCAGTGGTGGGAACTTTTGAATCCCACCACTGCCCAAATGCACTTCTGCACCTGGAGACAGGATTGACAAAAGTCGAAGCAAGAATCTCTAGCTAAAGCTTAATTTCTTTCCACAAGGTCTGGCTCCATTAATCCTCCGGGACAAATTCTCCTCATCATGGATCAAAGCTGTCGAGCCCAACCTCGCCAAACTAGGCTTCTCCCCAGCCTCAATACTCAAGATGGACTATGACAAGGCAAACAGACTTAGGGAAAGCTCTGCTGTTTCTGTCTCCAGACACCATTAATTATATTGCTACTCCGGTTAGTTATCTTAGCCAGTTGGAGTCAGCAAACCATTGGAAAGCATTTTCACTCACATGGTACCATGCACTTCCATCGGCTGTCCTATATGGCAAGTATAAAAATATAATTAACTCCTGTGGTTCAGGAGAGATGGAGACTGTTGGTCACATACTCGTTTGATGTACCTTTTACAGAGAGATTTGGAAAAACATATTCTTCAAATAATTGCTGGCTGTTCTGAGACTCCTTATCTCCAGCGGCGGTGTAAGGATGAACAGTCCATAATTACAACACAGGTGGCTAGATTCTGCATAGCAATACTGGGGGTTCATGACTCATAAATGACTAAATTATCTATACACTGATGTTTGTCCTTTGTGATTGAAGAGGACCTTGACATCTAACGGGTTGGGGCTGTCCATGGTGTGTCTGCAGGTGGCTGGTAAAATTTGCTTGATTGAAATCTGCTAAAATGATGGGAAGGGAATCTGGATGTTTGACTTCAACCTCCATAATTTGATCAGCTAGAATTCCTTGCCTTGTTTACACAAGCTTGTGGAGGAACATACACAGCTATTAGGAGAAATGAGAAGAAATGTGGAGAATAAAATGGCTTGCAGTTGATATGTAAAGACTATTAAGTTTTCATCACAGAATTTATATATTATAGTTATAACCTGAGACCAGCTGTTGTTGATATATAAACATAATCCTCCACCCTTTGTTTTACCTGATGTCTCTTCAATTCTGTTTGACCTAAATATCTGAAATCCTGGGATGTATATGCTGTTGTCATCATGAATTTCTGCATTAAGGCAGGTTTCAGTAAAACAGAGAACTGCTGAATTGTAGAAATCAGAATTGCATCTATTTAAAAGATGTATTTCATCCATCTTGATAGCAAGTGAGTATATATTAGTTAGAAAGATTGAAGGGAAAGGATCCCCACTCCCATTCCTTAGTCTATTTAAAATTCCCACTTTTTTACCTTGTCTCCTTTTTGGGCACTGCCGCTTCTTTCTTTTGTTTGTTGTAATCCATGACACCAGCTAATTAGTTAGAATCGCCTCCGCTTTGGCAAAGACTAGGGGGAGGCGGGGCATGAGGAATCAGAAAGCTGCTCCTTAAAGAAATATTGCCCAATTCTCAGCAGATGGTCTCGTGAGTATGGAATCTGTAGTGAATTGCAGAGAATAATAAAGAATAAAGAAACCATTAGAGAGCATTTCACTGAGGCAGCTGTCATCGGTGCCATCTTGAATAGTGATGCTATCTTCCCCTCTTTTTTCTAGCTTACCAAGAAGTAGGTTGTAGTCTACTTTGTCGAATGCCTTCCTGAAGTCTAAGTATATTACATCCATAGTATTTCTCTGGTCTACAAATTTAGTTACTATGTTGAAGAATGAAATAAGATTGGTTTGGCATGATCTGTTTTTAACAAACCCATACTGACTTCTACTTATTACTTTACTTGTTTCTAGATGTTGGCAGATCTGTTTTTTATTATCTTTTCCAATATCTTCCCAGGTATTGATGTTAGGCTGATTGATCTGTAGTTTCCTGGGTCTGTTTTTTTCATCCCTTTTTTGAAGATGGGAACCACATCAGTCCTTTTCCAGTCCTCTGGTAGCTCCCTGGTGCTCCAGGATTTTTGAAAGATGTGGTACAGTGATTCTGAGATGGCATCTGCCAGCTCCTTTAGAACTTTGGGATATAATCCGTCAGGTCCTGGTGATTTGTATTCATCAACATCAGACAGGTGTTTTCTTACCATTTTTTTGGTTTTTATTTCTAGTCTGTCTTTTACAGTGATGCTTTTGGTAGGTTGGGCTATAGATTCTTTTTGCATGAAGACTGATGCAAAGAATGAGTTAAGCAGCTCTGCTTTCTCTCTGTTGCCTGTTTCTTCCTTGCCATCTTCTCTCTTTAGTGGACCAATTGTGTCCTTGATTTTTTTTCTTGTTATTTACATGTTTTGTTTTGTTTTTAATTATCTTTGACTTTGGTGAATTCTGCATTTTGGTTCATTCTGAGCTCAAGGAGGATCTATGTTTCAGATGAATCTAATACCCATCCAAGTAAATGTTTCTTATGTCATAGGAGACAGGTCTGTCTTCATTGATACAAGGCTAAAGCCAACCAGAATTTATAAGCCTCTCAAATTAGAATCTGCAGGCTCTTTTTAGAGTATTGAATATATCCTTATACAATGAAACAGGGAGGATAGACCTTTTTTATATAAAAATAAAAAGGAAAATTGCATATTAAAATGAAAAAGTACTAATCTTAGCCATAGTTGATTGGTTGCTATAAATACTTTATTGCTTTTACTTCTTACAGCTCTGTTTGGTTTAAAATACTTGTGAGGTTATCATTCAAATTCTACTAATCTTTTCTGTTTCACTGATTAAAGCATTTGGCCAAATAAATATAATAATTAAATAAGACCATGAAAAGATATGTGTAGAAAAATGCTGATTAAAGGACAATTTGGAAAGCTTTCCTTTGCATGCCGTTATTGTAGTCTTTAAATACAAAATAAAAAAGAAATATAAGCATTTGAAAAATGTAAATTCCATGGATTAAATGAGGATAGGGAGCAGAAAAAATAATGTGGAAAGCTTTAGTTTGAAGGACGAAATTAGTACTGTAAATAAAATTTGTTTTATTTGCTCATTTAAGCTCTCTTTTCCTTATTTTAAATATTATGTTGGAATTTTCCAAGGGAATATTAGTGACTACCAAAATATGCAGAAAAAAAGATTACCACAGAGATGCCGGATAAAATATTGCAAATAATTCATCATATTATGGAGAATAGCCTTTTAGCCTTGACAATGCTAAAGAGCTGATATTTTAAATTCCAACTCTTTAATGAAAGAATTTTGATATAATACATTAAAATGTATGTATTTTACAGATATATTTGTTGCATTTGTTTCCTACAAATGCAGGTTTGTTTCATAACAAACCTGCAAGGTAGGCTAAACTATGAGATAGTGATTGGTCTCATAATCTTCCATAAGTTTCCCAGTTGAATAAGAATTGAAATTAAGGTCCAGCATAAAAGAGAATGTGTACCAATTATCTACCATATAGCCATCTATCAGTTTTCCCTTTATCAGGTCAGTTAACAAAACCAGGGTTTAAAGCCAGCAGTATTAAATATTCATGAGGGAGTGAAGTCAGACATAAGACTTCACTCATTGGTTCACTCACTCATCCACCGGGAAAATGAACCAATATCAGTTGCTGAAGTGCCAGACAGCTCCCTGTTAAAGGAAGCTGCCAGTAGCAGCGTTCCCTTGTCTTTTACCGAAACTGAATAAAAGAGCTGATTTCAACTCTCTGTGTGTCCTGCCTCTTCAATCAACCCCAGACTTATCACTGGCGATGAAGGTGGAATGTTAGAAGAGAACAAAGGACCAGCATCCACATGGCATCAGTAGCCATCTTCGCAGCCAAACCAGCAGCCCACATTGGCCATCCCAAGATGATCACACATGCTCCATCAACTCAATCCAACCCAACTATCGAAGAATGGTCCTCATATATGGGTCGATTTAAATTGTTCATGGTAGCTAACAATCTTCAGGATCTGTCGGACATGAGGAAAAGCACACTTTTCCTGAGCTATTGTGGTCCACAAGTTTACAAAATGGCTAAATCATTATCAGTGCCAACAGAAGTAGAAACCATCGAGTGGGCTACACTTGAAAACATCTTGAAGGAATATAATGCAGGCATGAATTTTACAGCAGAAACCAGAAAGCGGGTGAAACAATTAATGTGTCAACTCATAAAATATTTCTATAGTCTTTCAGAGTGGCCAACAGAAAGGGAGAGGGAAGCAGTGCAGCAGCCGAAACTGCAAAAATGTTTTCAAAGATGATTGAAGTTTCTGCCATGCAAAATTCTAACTGGAGAGCATGATTGGTGACTCTTGGCTATGGGTGTGTCCCACTGGAGAATATAAATTATGATACACCCAGGGGGTGGGGGAAAACCAGGGTCAAGGGTGACAATGAATGATATGTCTCAGAGTCAACAACACCCAGGCAATGGTAGATCTTTTAACTCCCAATAAATCCTTTTGAAGTTTTGAAAGTTTGGCTGGAGACTCATGACTCTCCTAATTCATCATCAGTACCAGGACACCTGACACCCAGACTCTTCCATCACTTCCCGACATCTGGACTGTGTGGAGAGAAAGTCACATGGCTGTGGCAGAAGGGGGAGTATCAGAGGAGGACTTGCTTCAAATTACCCAAATGCAAACAAAAGCTGATGATGTAGTTACAGCCAAAGTGGAGAAACCAACGTGCATTTAAAGATGCCTTTTTGAAACCCATGCAATTCTTGCTTCTTTGGCTGGCTAGCTAGGTGGGCTCTAGAAAGAAGGTTTGGAACAGACTCTGAGACTCCCTGCTTCCCAAATTCCCCAAGCGTGACCCCAAGAGATAGACTGGCAATTGTACACATAGGTGTACACAGAAGCAAATGAGGGGAAAGCAGGAAGCACTCACAAACACAACAGATCACCCTTTTGGGGCAGAAATTATAAAGGACCTCTAGTCATTTTTGGAAAAGGAATTAGAAATTATTTATTTATTTAGATTATACAAAGGCTTTGATGTTGCTTCAGTTGTCAAGAATTAAATGATTTACAAGCAATCAAAGACAATGCTGTGCCCTCTTTCCTGTCTCTGTATAAAAATTAAGAACTGATAAAGAATTTCTCCCATAGCAATCTATGGCATGAAAAGTTTTAGGGGAAAATGGGAGCTATTCATCCTTTTAAATAGACTTTGAAGTTGCAATCACTGTGACTTAAAAGGGAAAAAACATCCTCCAAATGGATGATTAATGCCAAATAGAAACCATCTTACTAATGAACCATCAGGCACTCTGGCAAACAATAAGAGAAAAATACAAAGCCCTCTGATGCGTCACCTATTCAAACAATAATGATAAATATTGGTGGTTTCTTAAATACAAGAAGTGGTCCCTACATTATACATTATTTTAATTATTCAGTATTTTAGAGTGAAATTTCACAATGGAATTCTTCCATTCATACATTTAAAGGCAAAGATATTATATCCAGATTTGTTTGCTCATAGTACAGAACTGTTCCCTTGGATAGCTTAGAAAACCGCCAAAAATTCTAATTAATTTTATTTAGATCCATGATCAGCATAATTTAATACTTAAAATGATCAGATTGTGAATCTTCCTAAATATTGGACAGAATGAGAAAACATGTTTTACCAAAAGCAGTGAAGGTGTAACCCAATGGTTATTAAACATTATTAATACTTAACAATTCAATAAAATCAATAATGATTATTAATTATTTAACCAGGGATAAATATTTCCCAAATCACAAACATATTTCAAACCACCACCTCAAATGAATTGATTCACTGAAGAATATCTGTTTCTCTGTTTTGTCTGTGGCTCATACACATATAGACACGTTCACACATCTCCATTCATTTGAACACATTTGTCAGCCCCGTCTCTGTCCACCACCATCCCATCAAAAAAGCAAGAATTGCTCAGAATTTCAGAGTAAAATGTCTTTAATGTTAATCTCTGGTAAATACAGAATACTGGAAACTCTGTGGGATTTCTAACATCCATTTTTAGTAAATTCAATAAGACTGGATTTCTTTAAATGATTTGAAATATTTCCTCCCAGGTTTCTCACTTGCACTAAGTTGCTGTTTATAAGATAAGTGCCAACTGACTTGCCTTCATTCTCCTGATTGTTTATGTGTATCTACTTCTCCTTCCATTCCTTCCCAGACTTGCCACAATCTTTTAGAACATTGATCTATTTATTCGCTATACTTGTGGGGTTTTTTCAAAAATATCATTGAAATTGCTGATATCACAAGCCTGGTAATATGGAACAGAAGTCAAAAGTAATAAAAGTTTCGTCCAACATATAAATAACAAGAAAAAAAAAATCAAGGAAATAATTGGTCCACTAAAGAGACAAGACAGCAAGGAAGTAACAGGCAGTAGACAAAAAGCAGAGCTGCTTAAGTCATTCTTTGCATTGGCTTTCATGCAAAAGGAAACAATAGTCCAACCTACCAAAAACATAACTGTAAAAGACAGACTAGAAATAAAAGCAAAAAATTGTAAGAAAATATCTGTCTGAGGTTGATGAATACAAATCACCAGGACCTGATGGATTATATCCCAGAGTTTTAAAGGAGCTGGCAGATGCCATCTCAGAATCACTGTACCACATCTTCCAAAAATCCTGGAGCACTGGGGAACTACCAGAGGACTGGAAAAGAACCGACGTGGTTCCCATCTCCAAAAAAGGGAGGAAAAAAACAGACCCAGGAAACTACAGATCAATCAGCCTAACATCAATACCTGGGAAGATATTGGAAAAGATAATGAAAAAACAGATTTGCCAACATCTAGAAACAAGTAAAGTAATAAGTAGAAGTCAGTATGGGTTTGTTAAAAACAGATCATGGCAAACCAATCTTATGTCATTCTTCTGTTCTATTTTGTTCTGTTCTGTTCCGTTGTGTTCAGTTCAGTTCGATTTGATTCGATTCAACATAGTAACTAAATTAGTAAACAGTGAAATACTGTGGACATAATGTACTTAGACTTCAGCAAGACATTCAGGAAAGTAGACCACAACCTACTTCTTGGAAAGCTAGAAAAAGGTGGGATAGATAGCGTCATCATCAGGTGGATTTGTAACTGGCTGACAAACCATATTCAACAAGTAGTCCTTAATGGTACTACATCTACATGGAGGGAAGTAAGCAGTGTGGTGCTCCAAGGTTCTGTCTTAGTCCCCAGTACCCTTCAATATCTTCATAAGTGACTTACGTGAGGAAATAGAAGAGGAACTTATCAAATTTGTGGGTGATATTAAGCTGGCAGGAATAGCTAACACCCTATAGGCTCAAGATCCAGATGGATCTTGACAGATTTGAGCACTGGCCCCCATTTAACAAAATGAAATTTAATGAACAAAAAAGTAAAGTCTTACCCTTAGGCAAGAAAACCCAAAACTTCACATATAGACTGGGTGAAACCAGGCTTAAAAGCAGTAACTGTGAGAGGAAAAACCCTCTCTTTTGTTTTGTCATAGTGGGCAACCAATTAAATATGAGCCAACAGTGTGTTGTGCCAGTCCAAAAAGCCAATGCAATCCTAAGTTTAATAGAGAGATACAACCAAGATCAAGTGAGGTACTAATACCACTCTATAAAACCTTAATGAGACCATACATAGAATACTGCATCCAGTTTTGGTCATCACATTATAAAAAAGATGTTGAGACTCTAGAAAGAGTGCCGAGAAAAGCAACCAAGATGATCAGGGGACTGGATTCTAAAACATACATGAACAGTTGCAGGAACTGGGCATGGCTTATCTAGTGAAGAGAAGGACCAGGGGAGTCATGATAGCAGTCTTCCAATATTTGAGGGGCTGCCACAGAGAGGAGGAGGTCTAGCTATTTTCCAAAGCACCCAAAGGCCAGACAAGGAATAATCGATGGAAACTGAACGAGGAGAGGTTCAACCTGGAAATAAGGAGAAATTTTCTGACAGTGAGAACAATCAACCCATGGAACAGCTTGCTTTCATAAGTTGTGGGAGCTTCATCCCTAGAAGCTTTCAAAAAGAGACTGGACTGACATCTGTCAGAAATGATGTAGGGTCTCCTGCTTGGGTGGAGGATTGGACTAGATGATCTACAAGGTCCCTTCCAACTCTTATTAATCTGATCCGATTTGGAATTCTTTATTCTGATAGTGAATGTGTTGCATCGGCAGAGCCAGAAAGATGTGGTGAAACAAAAGGCATGATGCTGCCATATGTATAAGAAATATAGAGTATTCATTGCATTCATTAAATTGACATGAACTCTGATGCAATGAAGGCATCGGTGGATGGCAGAAGGGTGAAAGAATGTATGGAATAAACAGATAAGATAAAGAAAATGAAATCAAATTAATTCCCTATTTTAGGCAAAGCTCCTGTATTTGAAAAAAAGCCCAATTAGTTCCATCCTCGTAAATGAATTATTTTTTAATATTATTTAGTTTGAATGTATTATGAATAAGCATAACTCTTTCTTTTATATGGGTTTTAGATAGTTATCTTAGGGGGGGGAAAATTAAGTATTATTCTCAATGTTATTCTCAACCGATGTTTAAAAAGACTTCTAATGTTCTCTGTTGCTATGGCAATATCTAGTGAAGTGGTTTTTTTTATTAGAATACATACTATTGAAACTTAAACTGCAGAATTAATGGGCTGCCAGTCCATATATTTCATGTGATAAAAATAATCTGTCTGCATAAAGACAGCACCAATAGGATGGATGAAAATGGAACAAACACAGCTTTGTACACAAGTGTGAGTCATATTAAGGAAGATCTTATGTAGAAATGAGCAGACAAGCCTCCAGCCTTGCTAAAAATGCACGTATTAGATGTTGATTTTCTGTATACTTAGGAATCTAATCCTACAATATTTGAAAGCTTACATTAATGGGATCTATATATCCACTGGCTTCCCTTTTTAAATACTCATATCAAATGCATGAAAGTACAGTTACTTCTATAGATGATAGCTTGTTTTACAATTCAGTTGAAAAATGTGAGCTATATCAAGTACAATTTGATCAGGCAGCTCAGGTGATGTACTTCCTGCAGGCAGTAGAATACTATCAAGATTAATGGAATGAAGAAACTAGGATATTTCATCCTTTGGCTGTGTTGCTTCAAAGATGAAGGAAGAGCAAATATATCTGTGTGTGTGCTGCTTAGCGGTCTTACAAAAAACATCATCATAGCAATGGTTTTCTTTCAGTAGGTTGCAGGACCAAGATGAACTTGTCTTGTTTTGGTATTTTAGAAGAGTACAGAAGAGGGCCTTGAAGTAAGTTTTAATAGCCTTAGGTAAATATCAGCTTAGTTCTGAAAGGAGGGCAGAGTGAGGAAGAAACTCAAGATTACTCCGCCTTCTTGGGTATAAGAAGCAGAGTGACAATATATCTCACCCGGTTTTCAAGTTTCTGTTATTGTATTCTACTGTTATTGCACTTTGATTAGAAGGTCCAGAGAATACTGGAGCCAGTGGTTAGGCAAACATTTAAAAAAATATTTTGGAAGAAGTCAGTGATAAATCACTACAATGGAGCTGCCAAGAAAATAATCTGGATACAGGGGTTGGATTCTACCAGTTTGGACTGGTTCGTTAGAACCGGTTGTTACAATTCCGCGCAGTTCGGAGAACCGGCAGATCATGCCCCTGGCTGGTCCTGCCCTCCCCTCCCAGTCAGTCCTTATCGCACTTGCATGATGTTGCGCGACATCGCTGACTGCATTCTCCCCTGCCCACCCTGCCCTGCCCTGCCCCACCTGGTCATTCCTTAGGGCAGTGGCCCCCAATCTTTTTTGTGCCATGGCCCGGTACCGGCATCACAAAATGATCTGCGGCCTGGTACCGGCATCAGCACACATGGCAAGGCGAGCCGAGCGACCGGCCAGCCAGCCGTCCCCCTCTTCTCCCCGCCACCTTCAACTCCTCCTTTGTACCTTTGTCGATGGGCTTCGGGACGGTTGCTCCACTCGCCTTGCCTTGGGTGCTGAAAGAATCCTCACGTTTTGTTCAAAGCCCCCCCCCCCACCGATGAAACTAAAGCATGAGGATTCCTTCAGGACCCAAACGCCGCTTTCCAACCGGAAAAGCTCACCGGAAGCACTTTCTCATCAAAACAAGATGGCGGCGCCCAGCAAACCGGCGGCCTGGTAGAAAATGTTCCACAGACCGGTACCGGTCTGCGGCCCGATGGTTGGGGACCCCTGCCTTAGGGTATTTCTTTTTTTTCCTCCTGGCGATCAAGCTGTTCCGATGATCAGCTGTGCCAGGATCCCCCTTACTGTCTTACTGCTTGACCCAGGAGGCTTCCCTGAGGCCCAAGAGGCAGGGGGGGGGGGGGCTGCCAAAAAAAAGGGGGGGGGAAAGAAGCCACATCCACCCAGTCACATGGCCACACCACCTAGCCACATCCACGGAATCAATAGTAAAAAATATTTGTATCCCACCCCTGTCTGGATATATCCATTGTCACTAGGAACTAAGCATGCCCTTGAAGTAGGAGTTGATGTACATTATGGGTGTGAGAGAACTGATACTACATCCCACCCCCAATCCTTCAAGGGATCATGTTCAAGTCAGACGCCATTGTGGCCTTCATTCCCTTGTTAATGGTGGACAATATGAGAACAACGGCAAAAAAGGCAGGAAAGAATTATACTGGCATGGTGGTAAATGTGCCTAAATTTTATAAAAAGAAAAGAAAAAACTTAATTGTACAGCACCTTGCCTTTCCGTTACCTAAGAGGAAATAATCAAAACATGCTAACATTATGTCACTACTTTGCTTTCATGAGTAAGTTTTGGCTGATTAGTGAGCAGAACATAGAAATACTTTCCCCAATATTTAATAATTTAGGATCGCAAGATAAAGAGTTATTATAGATACTAATGTAAACAGATAGGAATAGATCTTAGCTGTGAAAAGATATGCACTCCAGGAATACCTTGCATTATTTATTTTGGCTTTCAATTTTTCTGATGAGATCAGAGACCAATTAAATTCTGTTCATGCAGTTAATTTTAAAAATGTTTCAGTTTCTCAAAAAAAAAAAAGAAAAGAAAAAAAATCTGAGATGTTTCCATGGAGATCAGCAAGAGATAGTCAAATGACGAACTTGTTGCCTGTACATTTGTTTGGTTTCTATGGTTTCCAGATGGCAGAAAAATGAAGTTGCAGATTTGTAAAATGTAAGAGGTCAATACAGGTTCAAAGGGGAACAGAAGGCTATCAACAAGGGAATTCAATAACTTCTTGTAAATAGTGTGATGATACTGTTCAACTTCCCATTTTTGGAACCTACTCCAGCAGCGGTAACATATCTGTTCAGCAGGCATATTATTTTGTATCAATGATGAATACACTATTTGAGTGGGCAAAATGCTGCACAATCTTCTTAGTCATTTGTTGAATTGTTTGATTAGTGTTATCTTAGTTTTAATGGTGGACTATCTAAACCAAACAGGACAAATGACCAGCACTACTCAAGAGGTCAAACCAAATAACATGTAATGACACCCAGGACAGCTGCCAAAAATAGCAGCTTATGTTACCTACCCTCCATAATATATATTAATTCTTACCCAATGTGCTATTCTTATGTTTTTCCGTGCCTAGGTTGAGCTATATTTTCAGGTGTCATACAGAAAAGATACCACGCTATAATTTCAGAAAATAAACAGAATTTGAACAAGGTAGGCTTTGCCATGTCTGTACCCAAATATTGATGCTTAAGCTATGAATCTTCAAGGCCAGAGGCAGTTGATCTCAGGCAGATTGATTCAATCTGATTTATTATCCTCAGTCTGTTCAGCTTGAATGATGTTGATGCAAAAAGTACACAAGATCAAAATTAGGTCATATGAAGTCAAGAGAAGTCAAGACAAGCTTCTTCTTTTTGTTTAGTCTTAGCAAGAACCAGATACTTAGCAATCAGGATCTGAGAGATTTATCTGGCTGTTCAACCGAGCATTAAAAAGAAGCTATTCTCAGCACTTGATTATTGATAATGCCTTGGCTCCATATCTTCTGAAAGCTGATTCTAATTCCTAAGGAATCTGTGGTTTCTCGTGCAATTTCCCACTTGTGACTGATTGGTAAGGAACAACTTTTGAATGTGATCTTTAAATATTTTTTAGAAACAAGTAGAATTTAAATAAAGATCTTGTGGAAGGCAGTATGAGACATAAATCCACCATAAAATAAAATAGTTCATGTTATTGCTCGACATTAGATGATTCTATTTTTTTTAATTCAGCCCACCCAAAGCAACTGGATTATGCTGGTTTTCCTTAAAGAAATTTATGAGATCAAAATTGCATCAAATATCAATTGCTGTAGATATGAGAATGAAAAAAAATGCTTTTAAAAATGTTTTACCTTGTGTTTTTATTACCTCTTCTGTTCTGCTCAGATAGCATATTTAATAAAAGATCCTATGACAACAGATATTTGATTGACCAGAGTTTATCCTAGGTCAAGGTAGCCTTGCATAGAAGACTGAGCACCCATGGGAAAGAATAATGTTATATTTTTTATGTATATATTCTATTTTTTCTTTCTCTCTTTCTCCCCCTTCCTTTCTTTCTCCTTCTTTCTTCCTACTTTTCTTTCTTTCTCTTTCTTTTTTCCTCTTTATTGGACTCCCAGGGCTGCCTCCCGTAGCAGTGCTGCCAACCCCACTGCTTGCTTTCTGCCATGGCAAGAGGAGTGAGATGTGGGCTGGCAGGGAACCAGTGGCTCTGAGCCCTGGGCCAGCCCTGGGCCTCTGAAGGAGGGGGAAATGGGTGACGCATTACGCTTAAGGAGAGCAGGTGGTGAGCGGGCAGTGGCTCCGGGCCAAGGCTGGAGCTGGGGACTCACACATTCCCTGACCCAGCCGAGGCAGCTGGAGGTTCCAGGGACTCAGGGAATAATGCGTCCCTGGGGCCCCGGGCCCCAACCCAAGGCAAAGGGTTAGCGGGCGGCATGCATTGCTTACCTTTGGTGAGCTTACCAGGTATCAACAAGGCAATTGGGAGGCAATTAGCTGGGCCACGTGGCAAAGGCAACATATATAGGGCGGAGGTGGGCGGGACAAGCTTCGAGCAGCCGGACAAGATGAGCAACTCAAGCGTTGAGCAGCCAGAAAGGGCGAGCGACTGTCAGGCGACCGTACCAGTTTGGTGGCCACAACGCACATCAAATTCTTGCTACTGGGTCACCAGAACCAGTGCGAACCAGATGAATACCACCTCTGCTTGTAACCTTCAGATGGAGTCAAGCATTTTTCTCTTCTAGAGAGCCAGCTGGAGCAGAACTGACACAAGGACATTGCAGTGCTGATAATCTAAGTTAACTAATGTGCATCCTTTTCTTCATCTTCCAAAGTCAGATTCTATTATGATGTCTTGTATATAGTAACTAAAAATCATCCCTTGCTGCCTTCATCCCTCCTGACAAATGCCTTTGAGGCTTGGTAAGATTTAAGTTATATTGATTTAATGATTCATTTCTTAAAAAAAAATACTGCTTAAATGGTTTTGTATATGGCTGCCTTCCTCAGCATACTAATAGTACACCAAAGACAGATAGTGCCACAAAGAACCTAGTCTTGAGCCATATAGGGCTCTATAGGTGATAGCCATACCTTGAATTACATGTGGAAGCCTAGTGGAATCTGATGCAACTCCTGTAGCAGAGGTGTTACATGGTGCATAAAACTGCTTGGGCCACTGCATTCTGGAAGAGTTGCAGCATTTAAATGCTCTCAAAGAACAATATACACTATAATGTAAACCATTATATTAAATCAACCTGGGGTAGACTAAGACTTGAGTTACTATTAATAACACTCCTTGCCTCCTGATCCAAAAACAGGCACAACTGCACACAAGACAAAAATGTGCAAAGACGAGAACAAAGTCATGGCTACTACCAAGAAGATCTCCAAATTGTGTACCAGTGCTGTTTGCAGGAACCCATTCAGAGCCAATTATAAAAAATATCAGGATCTAGGGACCTAAAGCCTATAATCATTCAGTCTTGCCAGTATTGAGCTGAACCCTGCTCACCTTCATGTAGGCCTTTGCACTCTCTAGATTGGGAAGGAACCTCAACAACATCACTTGATTGATTGAAATGTACAATTGGGTATCAACAGCATATGATGACATCTTGTCCCATGTTGATGGGTGACCCAGAGGCTTCATGTTAAGCAGGACTGGGGTGATGGTAGAGTCCTAAGGGATCTCGCATACCCAAGCATACCTTATTCAAAGAATTCTGGAAAAAAAAATCCATTTAAATCAAAACCAAGTTTTCGAAAATCAGATGACTAAAGAGCCATCAAAGGAAACCAGTCAGAAATTACACTAACAATGGATGTAGCATGGTAGTTTAGTTAGCAAGCTAGAATACCAATATAATATCTTCTCATGCTGAAGGTATAAAATGGGCAGTTGAGAAGTTCAGTTTTGGAGATAACCAACCAAAGAAAAGAGAAACTTAACAATGGGACAATTTGTGTACAATCTGGTTTTCTCTATTGTGCTTCACTTTGGACGAGTTATTCAAAGTATGGTGACATTAGTACACAGAATAATATGATTGGAAAGGATCTTGGAGATCTCCCAGTCCAGCCCCTACCCAAGGCCAGAGATTTTATACCATCTTGAACAAATAATTTTCTTGTCTATTCCTGAAAACATCTAACAATAGAGTACCCACAAACATGGGAGGCAAGCTATTTCATTGATTAATTGTTCTCACTATCAGAAAATTTCTCTCTAATTAAAGGTTGAATCTCTCTTTAATGATCTTCCATCTATTACTTCTTGTCCTGTCTTTAGATGCTTTGGAAAATAGGTTGACAACATCAACTCTGTGGTAGCCCCTCAAGTACTGGAAAACAACTATCATGTCACACTAATTTGTCTCATCAATAGATTAAACATTCCTAATTTCCTTAACCATTCAATTCAGAATAGAGCTGGAAGTCTCTATGTCTGGGATGTGAGGGGTCTGTAAATAGTTTCACAGCCTTCTTTTTGACTCATGCAGTATACAGGTCTTTGATTGAAGGCAGGTTGGTAGTAAATGTTATTTTCTGCAGTCCTAATTATTCTCTGAAATCTGTCCTGTTGGGATGCAGAACCAAACCAGACAGTTATAGAGGTGCAGATGACAGACTCAATCATTCTTCTGTAGAAGTACAAAATTATTAAAGATATGACTAGTAGCACCACCACCATCATGAAAACTGGGAGAAAATATGTACCAACCTAGTCCTACACCATTGACCCAATGAATGATCGAAGGGATGTTGGCCTCGGAGAAAACCAATACCTCAACTGGCACCCAATCGGTTCAAGCCACCTTGCTGGCAATTCAAGGAACGATGTTAGCACTACAGGAGTCAATGTCAAAAAACCACACTGAAAGTAGAATGAATTTTATAAAATGTTATATGAGAAATTGAAAGAAATTGGCAACCCCAAAATTTGTATATTTGGAGATTATAATGCAATTACAAATAACAATCAAGGCTATGCATGTGAACAAAAATATCAAAAAACAAACAAACAAACCCCAGAATATATTGCCCCAAAGCTTTTTTGAGATGGCCGAAGAATTAAATCTAGTGGATGCTTGGAGGAAGTTGAACCCAGGGTTGACTTAGTTCACTTTCTACTCCAATCTGCATAAATTATGGTCTAGACTAGATATGGCATGGGTGAACAGTGACTTCCTTAAGGAGATTCAGGACATAAAGATTTCAACTAACACTTGGGCAGATCACAACCCATTGCAGATAACCTAGAAAGAATGAACCCACAAGAAAAGTAGATGGACACTTAACTTGCAACTATTGAAAGAAAAAGGCTACATCCAAAAAAATCAGGAAAGAATTAATTGGTTTCTTTAAATTTAATTAAAAAAACAGGATACCTCATTGCAGAATCTCTGGGACACAACAAAGGCGTATTTAAGGGGAATATCTATAGCATACACAGCAAATAGAAATAAAAAAGATGGGAAGAACAAAACACCCTAACAAAAAAAAATAAAAGATTTGGAAAATAGACAAATGGAAACTCTGGGAGATGGACAAATCAGAAATGAGCTGGCACTATCTAAGCATGAAATGAACATTTTAGATCAGGAGGAATTAACCAAGAAGCTACAATATAGAAAACAAAATTATTTTGAAGATGCAAATAAACCTGGTAGATGGTTAGCATACAAACTGAAAAAAGAAACCCAAAAAAGAACGATATAGCAATTAGTGGACAAAAATGGAGTAATAGAGACCGATTTGGAAAAAAAGAAGGTAATTGTAAGAGAGTACTTTGAGAACTTATATAAGCAAGATACAGTTGATCTAATCAAAATAGAAGAATATTTGAAAGAAGGAGCTTTACACCCTCCACCAGAGGACAAAAAGGAGATACTTCATAAAGAAATAACTTTAAGTGAATTAAAAGAGGCAATTAAAAATTAAAAGAAAGCAATAAAACCCCAGGCTTCCCAAATGAGCTATATCAAGAGATAGGAGAGGTACTAGAAAATGTGTTGCTAGAAATCTGCAATGAGGTATTACTGGAAGCTAAAATTCCAGAATCATGGAAGGAAGCTTATATTACATTGATCCCTAAAGAGGGTGCAGATGCCAATCAAATAAAGAATTATAGACCAACATCACTTCTAAATTCAGACTATAAAATTTTCATGACTGCAATGGCAGAAAGATTAAAAAATGTGCTCAATGACAAAATTCACCTTGATCAAAATGGATTCCTTCCCATGAGACAGATTAGATATAATACGAGAATGATAATAGATATATTAGAGTTTTATGAACTGCACCCAAGAAACCAAGTGGCCCTTGTTTTCCTGGATGTGCAAAAGGCCTTTGATAATCTTAACTAGGATTTTATTAAATGCCAGATTAATCTGATGAAATTTGGTGGTAATTTTGCAAAAATGCTAAATTCAATTTATACCACACAAAAGGCAAATGTACTGATAAATGGAGAAGCTACCAAACCATCTGAGATAAAGAAGGGTGTCAGGCAGGGATGCCCACTGTAACCTCTGCTTTTTATAACAATTCTAGAAACTTTATTGGACAGAATTAGATTGAACAAAGAAATTAAGGGAACAAAAATTAAAAGTCAATACAAATTACAAGCATTTGCAAATGACATGGTATTTGTCATAGAAGAACCAATAGATTTGGGACCAGTATTATTAAGTGAAATAGATAAATTTGGCAAATTGGCAGGATTAAAAATTAATGAGGAAAAGACCAAAATGCTATTTAAAAACTTAACAAACAGTAAACAAAAAGAACTAGAGGAAATAATGGGATTACAAATTGTAATTAAGATTGAGTATTTAGGCATTTGGCTAAGACCTAGAATATCAACCCTGAGGGAGGACAACTATATTAAATTATTGCAACAAATTGGAAAGGATCTGGAAAATTGGAGTAAAATGTAAATCTCATTATTAGGCAGAACAGCAATGATCAAGATGAATGTCCTACCCAAAATTTTGTATTTATTTCAAACAATTCCAATATTATTGGATAAAAAATTATTTAAAGACTTGGACAAAATTGTTATTGAATTGAATTGTAATTGAAATTCATTTGGGCAGGGAAAAAAATGAGAATAAAAAAAATCTATCTACAAGACAATAAAAGCAGAGGTGGCTTTGGACTTCCCCCATGGGAGAGCTATTACAAAGTGACGGTACTAGTGTGAATAAAGGATTGGATTAAATTGGGAAATGAATCATAACACTTGAAGGCCATGATTTACAAATAGGGTGGCACGCATTTTTGTGGAACCCAAACAATAAAAGCCATTCATATTTTTCCAGACACACTCTACGTAAATCTCTGATTAAAATTTGGACAGATATCAGAAGGAACCACTTCACTAAAATTCCAAGGTGGCTTTCAACAATGGAGGCGATGTTCCATCCTAGCACGATGGATATTAGCAAAAAGCTAAAATACTACCAAATCCTAGACAGTGAGGGAAAGCTTAAATCGATTCAGGAGTTAGAAACCCAAGAAATAATTCTTGACAATTGGTCCTACTTTCAAATAGAAATGAGATATAATAGGGATGTAAAAGAATATGGATTTGAAATAAAAGACACTCAATTAGACAAAATACTCCTGGGCTTGGAGAAAAATATGATGTCTAAATTATATATTTACCTATTAGAATACGAATTGGCTGAGGAAATTGTGAAAGGACCAATGCTAGCCTGGGCAAAAAACTTTGATAACAATATAGATCTGGATGACTGGAAGGAAATCTGGCAAAGGACTCTTACATTAACAAAATCAATACTATACAAGGAAAATCTATATAAAATGATATCTAGATGGCATCTGGCACCCTCTAGATTAGCTAAAATATATCTAATAGCAAACCCAAGCTGTTGGAAATGTAAAGAGAAATTCGGTACCTATTTCCACCTTTAGTGAACATGCCCTGAGGTTAAAAAATATTGGACTTCTATCCATGAGAATATGAATAGAAGAAATTATTGAATGCAGATTGGAGTGGAAACCGGAACTGTTCCTCCTGGGGATGATTAAAGGGGACTATCCTTCCAAAGTGAGATACCTGATCATCCATTTACTAACAGCGACGCAAATTTCTTTGGCGCAATATTGGAAAAGGCCCAACGTACCACCGATACACATTAGTATTCAAAATATATATGAATATGCTGAAATGGAGAGGCTCACACTCAAATTAAATGGAAAGGATGATTCAGAGTATTACCTAGTCTGGGATAAATGGTACAGCTGGGTAGAGCGCAAGAAAAAGAGTGTACAGAATAAATGAACCCAGGAAACATACTGTATTATATATAGTTGTATATATTGAATGTACTGTATAAAACAATGGTTTCAAGCTTCTCTTCTATTACATAAACATTATGAAGGTTTTATTGATTAAATAATACAGTTATAATCCAATAATAATAGCAGAGTAACATGTGTTATTTATTAATTAATATGCTATCTATAAAAGACAAGGAATACTTGCCAATTATTATTTATTATTGTTTATTATGAACTATCAAACCTAATATCAAATGTAATAGAAAGTACTATGTTTACTGTTCTCTTTGTACATTTACTATTTTTTATTTCTGTATATTTGTATGTTTATATCTTTTTAATCTTTTGTAAATAAAGGTCATTTTAAAATTAAAAAAAGAAAAAAAATAATTGAGAAATAAAGGATGCTCCAAAACATATCAAAATCGTTCTTCAAGTCAGCTTGCTGGAAATACTCACTAATCTGGTAAACAGCTTTCAAACATCCAAATATTATTTAAAAGGTTAATGAAACTATACTATCCATTTTATTAGATATATCTGAATATTAGCCTTTTACGATTCAGAACACACACTTTCCATAATGTTGATGCAGTGGGGAAACCTTTCTTTGAAAACACAACTCTGATGAACTCAAATGTTTGGAGGTTGCTATTTTCTTTGATTAACACTTAAGGCACACCAATCAGATTTCATTTTGGATCAGAAAGCTCATGGAATTACTGTACTCCCTTCAGTTTCTGGATCTTTGCAACAATCAGGATGAAGCCAGTGACATGGGCGGCCCTACAAACATTTGCCGTAGGCTTACTGGTGAAGCTTAAGCAAAATGTACTGGGAGCTGCAAAATAATGCTGTTCTTGACAAGGCACCGACAAAAGAGCGGATCCAGTTGCAATGGAGCATTGACACTGCCTGTTTACCTTTTTTCTTCTCCTGGAGCTATCTCTGAGGCCTCATAATGAATAGTCCATTGAAAATCTTGAGTTATTTCTCTTAACCTGCCGTGCAGATGGCCTTACTGGATGACTATGAGAAAAGTTGTACTTCAATCCCAGCAGAGATAAATGGGAAAAATCCGCCACAAATAGCAGCCCAATATTAATATTAAATCGTAAGCTTCAGATTCCATGATTTTATGATGTTTTTTTCCTTTATATTAAAACATATCTTAAATTTCATTTTGGGCTAAAGAATCTGACATTCAGTCTCATGCATGCAACCCACAAAATTAGAATATTTTCAAACCTTTGCCTCAAAAGCTATTCCTCTTATTCCTGGAAATGGAGAAATTTTCTTCCTCCCCCCTGATCTGTAAACATTCCATCACATGTCATCAAGGCAGCTACCTGTATTGCACAGTGAAGATGAGTGTGGGATGATAAGGAGTGTATATCACCACAGTGACAAGAGATTTAATTAAATAAGTGACAAGTGGTTTGCTGTAAAGATAATTAAAGAGTTTGTCTAACAGATGTGCATGATTTGGAAGTTTTGAATAAAGGTTCTGGCTTCTTATGCTTAAACATAGTGAGTAATTGCTAAAGCATCTCTTTTCTGTTCTTCCTGGGAGAAGAACTAATTTTTAACTCCAGTTTTCAAAATAGTAGGGAAATAATTATGTCAGAAAGGAATGTCTGAATGATAGTGGTTTAAATGTTGTAGGCAATATATGGTAATTACACAGACTTCTGTGTTAAAGTGCAATCCATTGTTGTAATGACGAGGCAGTCGAGTTGTTTGATCGTGAACAACTGAATCATGATGATCTTTATTGGAGTCTAGTCTTGCATTTATACACATTTTTAATTATCCTCCATCATTGGTTAACTTTGGTTACTGCTTAACTTTCGTTACTGTTTAGCACAGTAATTAATTATCTCTAGTTAAAGTCTAACATATGTTTACTTCCTCTCTCTAATCCTCTTTTAGATTAGTGACTTTGTTTACCTGCGTTGTATTTGCTTGGAAACATTCTTTATCTGAGTTTTGCCATCCAAGATTGGAACATTCCTGCAATTACAACTCTACATATCCTCGTTTTTTATTTTAAATGGAGGATTCAAAGATTTATGAATGTATCGCAATTGTAGAGGATTAAGAGAGGGGGAAGCAGGATGAAACAATGCGAATAAATTTGGAATACATTGAATAAAACAACAGGTTGCAATTAGTACAATAATAATAATTAGAGTATAAAAGAAAAACTGTCTGAGCCAAGACCCATCAGGGAGCCAATTGGTTAGCAACTCAAAAGGTGAGTAATGAGCATGGATATTATTTTGAATGTATGATTGTAAATTGGTAAGCTCATTCTCAATAGTTTTATTCAAAGAATGAAAATGCACAGCACATCCACAGTGTCCAACTAACGTACAAAACCCTCCCTGACGGGCTAAAAGATAGTCTATGGCAAAGTGCTGCTGTAAGACATCTTGATTTAAGTCTTCTATTTCATGCTGCAAATCACGAATAATAGCAGCGGTAGCATTGATGGATTTTTCAAGTGTGCAGGTGAGACCAAGAATAGATTGTCTGTTTTCTTGAGTAATTATGCCAGGATAAGAGCCTAGAGTAAGGACTCCTGTAATGACCCCTGCCAATGCACGGCCAAATGTAGAACCAGAAGACAATTGTGTGTCAATAATGACTTCATCATTACATGTAGGCCCCAGAGAGGAACACTGCTGTCGAGTTGATGGGAGAGTACCTATTTGAACAGGTAGAGTAAAATAACCTATAGTTGCACATTGATAATTCTGAGGATGAACCTTAGTGGCATATTTATCAAAAAAGAACCACATATTAGGATTCTTAAGCTGCCAACCAGCACATACCGATCCTGTATTAGATTGATCAGAGGCATTAAAAGCAGGAAAATTGTCAGGATACATATCAGGAGCTATATTAATTCAATGCAAAGAAGAATTAAAGGTACCTGACAACCAACAGTAGTCAGGACAATAACTATAATCCATCAATCCTCCAGCTGATAGAAAACTATGCTGGCATAAATTAGACAATCCCTCTTCTGCCTCAGTAAGGAAGCTAGCTAGTGGAATTGTTCTTAATGTTTTAATGTGGAATAAGTAAAGGAAAGCTGTCTATGGATTCCCTAGCTTCATTTTCCTCCCACTACAATTCATCTGCCATTAAGAAAAATGATCGATCCCACTGGTTTATATATGATGGAATGGTTTTTGGGAATGTAGATGTCAGCTGTACAAGGTAGACCAGACTAAGAAACCAGTGCCATGTAGGTCAGGACTATTTTTATTTTAACAACTATAGTAGCGATGTATAGGAATAGCTATAAGAACAAGAATGAATGTGCTTCCCCTTCTCTCCCTTTTATTTTTATTTTATTTTATTTTATTTGGTTTGTCGATTGCTTACAAGATAATAGGTATAAGTAAAAACATAGTAATGAATACATGGATACATATAAGAAAAATAAAAGAAACAATAGGACAGGGATGGTAGGCATGTTGGTGCGCTTATGCATGCTCCCTACAGACCTCTTAGGAAAGGGGTGAGGTCAATAGTAGAAAGTCTAAGGTTAAAGTTTTTGGGGTTTGATGAAGAAACCACAGAGTCTGGTAGAGTACTCCAGACATTGACCACTCTGTTGCTGAAGTCGTATTTCCTGCAGTCAAGTTTGGTGCGATTAACCTTGAGTTTGTATCTATTGTTTGCTCTTGTGTTGTTATGGTTGAAGCTGAAGTATTCATTGACAGGTAGGACATTGCAATGTATGATTTTTTATACTATACTTAGATCGGACCGAAGGCAGCGTAGTTCTAGGTTTTCTAGGTCTAGAATTTCAAGTCTGGTGGCATAAGGTATTCTGCAACAAGTAGAGGAGCGGAGAACTCTTCTTGTGAAATATTTCTGGACTTTCTCAACTGTGTTAATATCAGATATGTAATGTGGGTTCCAGACTGATGAGCTGTATTCGAGTATTGGTCTAGCAAATGTTTTGTATGCTTTAGTTAGTAGTGTAATATTACTAGAGAAAAAGGTACGTAAGATTAGGTTAACAACTCTTAATGCCTTTTTGGCTATGTAGTTACCATGGGCTCTAGCACTTAGATCATTAGAAATGAGTTCTCCAAGATCCTTGACAGAGATCATCAACAAGGTCTTGACTATTCAGCCTGTATTTTATTTTCTGATTTTTTTTGTCAATATGTAAGACAGAGCATTTATTTGTTGAGATTTGAAGTTGCCATTTGTTTGACCATTCTGATACATAGTCAAGGTCTTTTTGAAGGGTAGCAGTATTGTCTGTGGTGTTGAATAGCTTTACATTGTCACTGAAGAGAACATAGTTGCTCTTAATATGATCACAGAGGTCATAGAGTATGAAGAGAGTTGGTCCTAAAACACTGCCTTGGGGGACACCACTGTTGACAGGTACAGAATTTGATAGGACACTCCCAATTTTGACCATTTGTTGTCCGTTTGAATGCTTCTATCCATGTAAGGAAGGTGTCCAGAGATAGCATAAGATTTTAGTTTTAGGAGTAGTTTGTTGTGTACCACTGAATCAAAGGCTTTACAGAAGTCTATGTAGATTGCATCTATTGCTTTGCCCTGATCAAGTGGTGTAGTGTTTATTTGAACTAGGGGCTAGTCTGAGATGTTTATTCAAGTAGCTGTGATTTCAGGAGCATGGAGTTCCATTTTTAAGCACAGATCTAGCATTCTTTCAAGGGTCTGCAAAGAGCCTTCAAAAGAACTTAAGAAAGGGTTGTTCAGGTGTTATGTGGGCAGATGTCTAGGTGGATAGTGGATGGTGAAAATAAACTTGAGAGACAGGAGGAAGAGCTGCAGCCTAGATAAAGATAGGAGACATCTGAATTCAAACAGGCAAGGGGGTGTAGAAAACATCTCAGAGTCAATCCTCCCTAGTTTTCTGGTATGTAAAAGTGGGGAAAGGCAAAATGTTTTCAGACAAGATTCTGTTACTATAATCTTATAATAAAGGCAATATTAATGGTTTTGGTTACCTCATTTGGAATAAATCAAAAAGCTGAGAACAAACTAGATGTCCCAAGTCATAAGACAGTGACTAGGGATTAAAGAGAACAAGATCATACAGCAGTAGCTTCAAGTACTGTAATCAATAGAAGCTGAAGAGATCCCAGCTTCTGTTTCATTAACCATATTCTTGATGCAATATGCTTCACTGTAGCCATTCAAAATTTATTGATTTTGAAATAATAACATCTGAAGACAATTTTAAACTGCTTCCAATGTGGGCTGGAGTTGACAGAAAAGCTATGGCATGAGGTCTGTAGCATAGAAAAATGGTTATGTGACACCGTTGTACTATTTAGGAAGATGTGAGGAAAACTCCATAGAACCTGGGACGTACTTGAAAAAATATATAATAACTTTAATTCAAATTATTCCATTTTGAAGGTTTGTTGGTGTCATTGCTGACTTAAGAAAAAAACAAATTATATTCCATGTATGTTCCAGGGGAAAGTGGGTAAATAATAAGTATAGACAGAATGAATGGTCCAGCTTCTTGGAGCTTCTTCCATTTGTTCATTGGAAGACAATAACTTGTCATTTCAATAAGTCTAGAGAAAGCATTGTTCAAAGCTTAATATTTTAGTCTCTGTTTTGTCACATGATAAATAATATAATCTTCAAATATTGTGATGGATTCAAATTTATCAATATTCTTAGTGATTTATAGTAAAGGTTTTGAGGTCTTAACTGGAACACACAATTTGCTTTTTGTGTTATGTTAGTTAACAGAACATTATTTTTATCTCTTACATTTTTGAATTTCACAAATTTTCTTTTAGAATTAATAATTTTTCCTGTTTAGATTTGCTTCTAAGCACATAATTCTTTAACTGCGATATGCTAATGAAGAATCTCCATACACGAAAAAGTTAATGTTCTTTTTTATATCTTGATGGCAAACCATTTCCTATATAATGATTATAGTATACTTATATCATATTAGTTAATCTGTTATTGATCAATATACTTACTTTGGCTTAAATTTATTCTGTTCCTGGAGAAGATACAATGATCTTGAAAGAAATTATAAGCAGATTAATTTGCCTTAAGTGTGGCAGAAGCTCCAGTAACACTGACTCCTTCTCACTGAAGACATCACATAAGTCCCAGTATTCCTTGGGGATCTGAGGGTCACCCTGGGCCGATCTTTGGCAGCTAATCCCACTTATACAAATATTTTGGGATTTTTTTCTTTTAACAAATCTCTAGGAATAGTTTTTTTATGATGGAAAACTGCATTTTTAAAACATCCTTTGAAGATCACAGAGAAGCATCTTTGACAATTGGGACATGCAGTGTGGGTGGCACAATATTTTTTGACACAGTACTTCTGGTTGTTTTTTTTTTCATTATTAGCACTCTTCAGCTTTGTATTTTGAAGAAAAAAGAATGAGGAACAAGCATTAATGATGAAGATGAGAACCTAACTTTCAATAAAGTCATTTGATTAGATACAGTAAGTGTAATACCAAGACAGAATTCTATGTCAAAGGATTGGATTCAAGGAGATGATAAAGTGCATTCTGGTCTGCATTAGCATCTAATGATCCAATTATTGTTCCTTCTGGCAGCACAGAGAATCAAGCTGCTTGGTGTTAAGAGTACTTAATTTTGACCTAAATGTGTGCCCCCACACATTCATTTGGGACACTGTTCATTTTACAAAAACAGAGCTCATACGAAATGATTCCTTCTATTGAGTTGAAAGTCAATAATATTTCTAAATAGCTCAACAGAGGAACATTTTAGAGACTATTACTTTGCCCTACTGGCTGAGATGAACCACAGCTTGGAATTGTGGCAGTTTTTCCAAAGCTGAAAGACTAATAATCTCTCAAAACAAAAAAGTGAAATGATCCCCCTCTGACTTATAAGGATTGAATTGTTTGAAATGATGGTTTATTAAAAAAGAATGGCACATTCATAATTAATACTCAGCATTTGGATTTGTTTTATATTATTTTTCCAGGATCAAATCCAGATATTATCATCACTGACTTTGCAGTTAGGATAACTGTGGTGAATAATCTCTGATTATAAAGAGATATTATTATAGTGGTAATAATTTTCAAGGCACTCCTTATAATCCATCTGTTTAGAGGTGGATTGAATTGTAGAAGGGTTCTAGCATTATAATCTTCTACAAAGGGATTATTAGTCTCTTTCCTTACATTACAGAAAAAAGCAATGTATTGAGACTAGAATAACTGCTGTTTTTAATAAACTCTAATTTAAGACAGTTGCATTTTTGTATATCTTAAATGATATTCACTGACATTTAAGGTAATTATAGATTTGTGCAAACAGTAGTTTATTCTCCATGAAATATGTTAGCAGACAAATGGGGTGTATTAGTATGAAATAGGAAATGCCATTAATAACAAATCTATAAATGAAAAAGAGAAGAAACTGTAAATAAACAGCCAAGGAAGGGGATCATTCCTTCATGGAGTGCACAAAAATAATGCTAAATAAATAAATGCTAGAAAATAATTCTTACAATTCTCTACCTTGCCAAACCAAGTAACAATTACTTTTAGTAGCCATTAAAACAAAAGAAACCATGTGGCTTTCAGGAGTTTTCCACTCCTAAGATTCCTTGGGTGCTGTGAACAGAGTCAGCAGCTAGGGTTCCCCAAACAGGATTCCCTGAACGGAGTCAGCATGTTTCAGTAATTCAGCGTATTTTACTCTGTTTCAATAATTCAGCATGTTTTTAGACATCCTGTTACAGCCTGTTCCAGACCTAAAGCTTTTACAAAGGTGTCTCACCAGATCAGATAACAGCGGCCATCAAAGCAATAAATCCCTCCCATCCAATGGATCAGATAGTAGCTGCTAGCAAAACAATAACCCTTTGCTTGCTGACTCTCAATACTACTTCACTACTTTAATACTTAAACACTGATTACTTTATTACCTTAAAACTTATAACTTTTCTACCTCATGACCTATATCAATGACTAGATAATCAATTTCTATATAATAATTAATTTATCAATTGATTAATTGATTTATTGTTTTGATTGATTAGTGTGATTAGAATGTTTAGTTCAAATAGTGTGATTACTGATTAGTGTAAAAATCAGGATTCATGTAATTTAATTGATTAGTAAAATTAGTGATTTAGTGAATTTAATTGACCAGTGTGATTAGTGATTAGTGTAATTAATTGATCAAGCTGATTGTTGCTTAGCAAAATTATTTGACTAGAGAGAATATTGTAATTGATTAATTGGTGTAATATTGACTATATTGATTATCCAAATATTTTGTTTCATTAAGCAATTTAATCAACGTACTATCTCAACAAACCTACCATGCCAGGAAAAAAATCCAATGCTAAACCACAACCCAAAGAGAAAGAAATCCCCACCAATGAGCGACAAGACTCCTGCACATGCCTTATATGCAATCAAACTTTAAAGGATAATGAAAATTCCACCAAATGTTCTCTATGTAACAACTACGCTCACCATGGCTGCTAAGGATTACCCAAGCAAATGACTCAGTTCCTGGAATCATCCAACCATGCATTGAAATATTTCTGCCCATAATGCAGACCCAAACTGGACAAATATATTGCCCTGTTTGAAAGAGTTGATACCATAGAAACACAAATAACATCCCTTGACACCATAGTAGCATCCCTGGACACCTTAAAAGAAAGATTTTATAGGAAGGAGGCTTAATTTCACACATACACACACCATCCATTTCCCATTTGATCTACTTCATTTAGGAAGCATGGAGGACATAGTCAGCAACAGCAAAACTAACTCAATATCTTCCATATAGGATAGGTGCAGGGGGTGGGGGAGAAGAGAAGGGGATTCTTGCTCCAGGCTTAAAGCCCAGCAGCTCCAGCAACGTATCTTCAGCCTCATCAGAGGTGAGTGGCCAGGAGGGGAAGGGGCGGGGCCAACCGGGGGCACTATTTGTCAGTTCTCTGAACTGGGCAGAATCTTAACATCCGGTTCTATAGAACCGGTGGGAACCAGTAGAATCCCACCCCTGGATTAGTACCTTTGTATATTTTGGTGTAACGTTTTTCCAAAACTACATCTCAGGCTTGACATCATCAACGGAGTACACTTAGACCAGAACCTCATTTGAATTTACTGCTTAAACTAAAGAATTGTAGTTACCCAGGGTCCATAGCCCCAATAATTGAAGTGTATGGTTACTCCTATGATGTCTTATGGAGCAGAAGTTTGGGGTCTATCCTCAACCACAGTACTAGAACAAACACAGTCCCAGCATTTGAGATATATTTTAGATGTAGATCTAAGAACATCTGCTGCAGCAGTTAGAGCTAAATTGGGAATTCATATAATTCAGGCATTATCCCAAATTACAGCATATAACTTCCGGCACAATGAAATGGAGACTGATAGACTCCCCAAGTTATGTCTACTAGAGCAAATAAAATCACAATCTCAAATCTCCCTGGATCACCAAACTAACAAATTTTGTAAGAAGCTGTGGCCTTCCTTACTCTTGAGGAACAGGAGAACGGTTTAAAAAAAGGAGCTGCCCAAATAAACATTTCAAATAAACAGTTATTTCAAGTTACAATTGGCAAAACATCTTAGGGAGAGATTTACACAAGTGAGATTCGAACAGCTCAACACAACAGTCAGATATGGGAGATTTCATTCTATACCCTACAATGAACATCTCTGCATTTGAAGGTAGAAGTCCTGGCTCACATCCTCTTTGATTGTTGCGGTGGGTGAGAGACAGGTCTATATACAAAACAAATGATCCATTGGGACCCCCATATCAAAACAACTTACCTTATGTGCTACCAGAATTTGAAAATAACATTTACACAGCACAGTACTTAAGCAAAATGGTTCAGTTGAGATCTGCATATGTGGGACTGATTGGGATAGATTGCAGAGTTGATACTGAAATATAATTTTTTCATTTTTTATCTGTATCTTAAATTATTGTATTCTATTCCAAATTTTATTTTAGACTGTATTTTATTCCAATTTAATTTTGAATTGTATTTTATCCAACTCATTTAAATTGCTTTTATCAAATTTTAGTAATAATTTGTTTCTAGAACTTTGCACTTTGATATGGCCCAAATGCAAGCAAGCAAATAAATAAATAAAAGCAAAACCAGGAGAAACTTTACAATAATATATATTCTAATAAAATTTTTTAAAACTATATAGTTTCTATATATACACACACACATACACACACCATATACATGCACATTTCAATTTCCTGATTTTTCACACAAATGTGAAAGACAGCATTAAAGGGTGCCATCATATGGTAAACTTTAAATCATCTAAATAAAGGACAAAAGTGAATTTCTGGAAAATAAATCTAAAGACAGCTTTCTGAAATACTGTCCTTTACAATAAAGGCTATATGGTCACTGTATCAATATCTACATTCACATATATACCAAAACCCATAGCTAATTTATCTGTCTCAGAGTATTCTTTGAAAAAAAAAACCTTCTGTAATCATGATATGTTACCTTGATGGTAATTCAGTTATCTTTGTGTTTCAAGAAGGCATTGCTAAAGGAAACTGTCAAAAGCAATGTTTAGAAATGCTTAAACTATAAAATTCCAAACTATAAAGTTTGGAGACTGACAGCACAGGGTGTGGAGGATGCATTTTTTTTTGCCTTTGTTATTGAGGAAACAAAATAAGGCAAATCTAAAAACAAAAACTGAATTACTAAAATTTGATAAAAGCAATTTAAAATGAATTGGATGAAATACAGTTGGAAATCAAATTGGAATAAAATACAGTCTAAAATGAAATTGGAATAGAATACGATTTTGTCAGCCACCCCAGAAATATCCTGTTGTCTGGCTACAAAATAGAGACTTTCTTTCCTGCAGCCTGCTACCATTTTATTTCTAGCATCTTTCTGCCGGCTTGGAACTAGACTGGATTTTTCTTCCAATACCAGACTGACATTAGAAAGAACATCAATACATCTTATATATTAATATGTTATTATTAATATAATTAATATATTGATATAGCTAATATAGCATTTGTTTGAATATGCTTTGTTTTAGGATTTTTGCAATGCTAAGAACGTTTTTTTTTTAACCTATTGCAGTTTTCTACAGTGATCCAATTAAAGATGTATTGCAATTTTCCAATGTTTTGCAAAACCAAATCCAGAGGTTAAGAAAAAAAAATCAATGTCTTGCCTAATATTATTTCCATAGGAAATTGGGCAATAAACCAATTCCAATATTGTGAAATATTATGGGATGCACCCTACCCCCCCCCCCCTTTTTTTTTCAAAACAAAGCACTGACTAATTGGACATTTCCAGGAAGGAAATATATTCCAATTTGTTTACAACTCAATCAACATAATCAAGGAATAATAAAACTGACCTATTGTAAATTTGCAGACTGTAAAGCCACTTATGGATTACCTTCACAACCAATTGCTAATGATCTCTGAAAGAGATTTAAAAATAGTTATGTGCCATAAAGTGTTCCATTTATAGATTGAATTTCCCCAATCTTTTGCCAGAATTGTAAGACTTTCAAGACTGTCATGGTTTATGTTAGGAATGTGAGTCACCTAACAGCTATTTGGGATGGAAATATATAAACCAGGACAGACATTTTAATACTGTCTCTTTAAGAGCATACTAAAAACTGCAATTGGGTGTGGTTACTCAAATTACCATAAGATGGAGCCAGAAACCTGGGTTGTTTAGTCTCAAGAAGTCTCAGTGAAGTGAGTGAGTCTCTGTTTCCTTCTGTTGGAAAGAGTTGCCATTCCTCCATTTTTCCTACTGACTGCTATTCCTGGATTTGATGTAAGTCTAATACCGAACTGTTTTTTGACACTGGACTTTGCTATTGGATTATCCCTGGACTGAAAACTGACTGACTTACCTGTGAATGACTTTGGACTGCATGTTTTTGAACTTTGCCTAAAACCTTTATTGAAAGTAAAAAACCTACATTTACTGTACAGTGTATCTGTGTGCTGTGTGTGTATTATTCAAACACTTCTCTCACTACGTCTCCCTGTATGTGCTCATTCTCCTAACGGGGAATTACCTCAACAGTTTACATGAAATTATTTTGTTTTAAAGCAGAATAAATATACCCCATTCCAGCCGAAAAAAGTTTCAGTTGATCATATGTAATAACTTGTGAAGATAGGGTAGAATTTGATTTGCAAACAGCTGAAATAGGGTTTCCTGTTCCAGTTCATTTCAGCAGAATCTTCAGAAGAGGACTAAAGTTCTAATTCAGTAAAATCCTCAATTTCCCAATTTGCATATCGAACACTTTTATTCTCACAATTAAAAAAGAGAAATGAAGATGTGAGCAGACAAAAAAAGAGCAAAAATCCCTTCCCACACTTATAAAATACATTTAAAATAGATTTGAAAAAGTAGATGTTAAACTTTTAATATCAGAGATGAACAGACTTGCTCTGAGAATGAGTCAAAATAAGTCAAAATGATAGCTATTATTTGTACTACAAATAGGTTTGATTTGAATGTACTACATATATCCTTTCCCCAATTATATAATGGATACTAGCAATGTCATCTATTATTGCTGCTCATGCTATGGTAGATCATTCCATGTTGATGTCTTTTGTATTCTTCCACCAACCTGTCCACATGAAATGTAATTTAAAGTTTTAGTAATGCAAATGAATTTATGAGCTATACTTATATGGGTAATTCTTGACTTCTAGTGGTTCATTTAGTGACCATTCAAAGTTACAACAGCACTGAAAAAGTGACTTATGACAGTTTTTCATACTTATGAATATTGCAGCATGACCCTATGTTTTCTGTATCTTGTACAGAGGTGGATTCATAAACTGTACAGATGCAGAGAGATAACTCAACAAGATGTCCATAACAAAGAACATTTATTGGTTCATCAGGTATCCTCATAATTCACGTTTGTGACAAAGTTCTTCTTTTATGACCAATCCTTTGCATATCTGCCTTGTAGGTAAAAGATGGTTATCTCCTAACCCATTTCGTAGTGATAGAAAGCAGCTGCCATGAGTTAGAGAATTCAGGCAAAAGTGAGGAAAACTCCCCTCAAGGGTCAAACTAGTGACCAATCAGGATTACAGATGTGGTCATGTGACATGAACTGCATTTCCCAGGATACCTTTAACTACATTTACCATGATGCATTCTCTTAAGGGGACAACTCACAATTCCTAAGTAACTATCCAATTCCCATAGACTGGCTGGGACAGCAGACTATGGTCATGTGATGAAAATTGACAACTGACTAATGTTTATGGTATTGACAATGTCTTGGAGTCATGTGATCATCTTTGCAACCTTCTGACAAGCAAAATCAATGGAAAAAACAGATTCACTTAACAACTGTGTTAACTGCAGTGATTCACTTAACAACTGTGGCAAGAAAGATCATAAAATGAGGCAACACTTGCTTAACAAATGTCTTGCTTAACAACATAAATTTTGAACTCAATTGTGGTCTTAAATCAAGGATTACCTGTGGTTAATAATAATAATAATAATAATAATAATAATACTTTATTTGCAGTCACAGATCAAAACACAAGTACAACAAAAGAAGAACATGGGAAAATTAATCATGAACAGCCTTTGGTCAGTAAAAGCAGAAGTGGGCTGTTGCCAGTTCGCACAATTCAGGCGTACCGGTTGGTAAGATTCTGCGCAGTTTGGCAAACCAGCAAATCCCATCACTGGCTGGCCCCACCAACTTCACCCTACCCCCTATCTCGCCTTGTCTGTCTTGTCCAGTGGCTAGAGTCATGCCCCCGCTCAGCTACTCCTTGGCTCCTTCACTCGTGGCCCAGCTGATCTCCATGTGTCACCTGCTCTGTTCACTATGGCTGCCTGTGAAGGTAAGATGCTCGACCAAAGGGCCGCCTTGGGGTGGCCTTTGCACCAGCAAAAAGCGGCAGCTGCAGGCTTCTCACGCTGAAAAAGAGCAGCGGCTGCAGTCTTTTCAAAAAGAAAAAGACAGCCGGCAGCTGCAGGCCAGTGTCTCAGGGAGGGTTCATGTGCCCAGCTGCACCAACAAAGGCCACAAGTAGCCACCTGCCTTTTCCTGCTGCAAAAACCTTTCTAAAAACCTTGATTGTTTGGCAGCAAGACCCAGCAAGAGATGAGGTGTCGGAGAATCACCGTTGCTGTTGCTGCACAAAAGTAACTCTAAGGCTCCAGTCACTGCCACTTTGGCCTGCCTGCCATGAGTGACGTCAAGTTAGCCATGCCCATTCAGTCACATGACACACACACACCCAGCCATGCTCACCCAGTCTTTAGGACCAACTGGTTGTTAAATTAGTTGGAGCCCACCACTGAGGAAAAGGTTTTAAATAGCAGTGCATCTTACAATGCAGATAGCGCCAGTGATCTCAAGGACATAAAAGATTTACAGAGGGAACTTTCCAGCATTATAAACATTAGATTGCGTTTCAAATTCCAAGAGGTTGGTGGGAGGAGCTGCTGGCTGCTTGTGAAGAGGCAGAGGGTGAGTACAAAGGAGAAAGATAGTGGCCCGTGTGACTAACGGCGCATGAATCATATAACTATAAACCAAAAATACCAATAATACATTTAGGGTTAGTGCGCTGGAGATTGTGATTTTATTTTATTTCAAAATGACTGGCTTAGTTCAGTGTAATACTTGTTTTGCAGCTGTCTTTTGCAGTACTCTTTTCAAATTTGGATATTGTCCTTTTTGTAAAAAACTTACCAGTCTATGTGGACAGATTACTTATCTAGAATATCTATTCCTTGCTCTCCAAGCAGAAATTAGGTGCCCAACCCAGTCATCTATTGAGCTGCCATGCTACCAGCCCCCACTACCACAAAGATCCTACAGGAAAAGGGCAGTATGGACAACCGTGGGATCTGGCAGGGTGAGAGCTGTGGACCATAAGCCCAAAGCTTTTGCTGTGTCCCAGCATAACTGATACAGTGCCCTTGCTGATCTTAATAGGGACATTAATGAGTATGGAACAGTAAATAATAAAGCAAAGCAGACTTTCAGCTGCATTTCCTCTTATCAAAATTATTTAAGGTCACTTCTTTTTAGGAGTATGCTTAAATGTACACCCATTCACCAGTAGATGGCTCCTTCAACTTAAAAACCAGCATTAAGAATCTGCTTTCAAAAATTAAGTTTTTTTCTCATTAATTTAGACAAGTTATCCAATAAACAGTCAGTCATCCAGCCCCTTGGTACCCATTCAAAGTTTTGTCAGTAATATTTATACTTTCAGATTTTCTGTGTTCTATAGCTTTAGGGTATAATTTTCTCTATCCCTCTTTGATCACTTCTTAAAAGTATTCCAAAGAGTCACTTTCATGGATTAATTTTTTTGTGGGAAAATCCTTGATAAAAGTTAAAAAATCACCTCACCCAGTTCCTATCACAGGCTACTCTCATCACTCCAGCACATTCTTAAGTTGCTTCAGCTGCCCCAGCTTCATGGCGGCCATGTTGATTACCTCACCTTCATCTTCAGCAAAGAGGGAAGAAACCCCGTGTCCAGCAGGAGAGCTGCTGCTCTCTACAACCAGCAGAATGCCCCTCCTTGTTTGTCACCCCTACTGCGCTGATCACGCCGTGACATCAACCGAAAGTCCATTATTAACTGTTTTAAGTACCGTGGTGAACTAGATTTTGAGAATGAAGTTTTATTAAGCAGTTACATCTGGGATACCCTTTTATGCCTTTGGTCTTCTTTATGCATCAAAAGACATGATATTCTACTCCAATCAAATGAAGAGAATTGGTGACCGCAAAAAAGAATGCAGTGTGAAAAATCTAGACCCAGGGCTTAAACTACCACTCTTACTATCACTTGTTTGTGTTGTTATGATTTTATAATATTTTGAATATGAGTATCTGAAAGTTAATTTTTTAATTTGTCCAGTAGCAAAAGCAGAGGCTCCGGATCCCTTCCTTAGTGGAATGGATGGAATAGCTTCAATGTACAGTATTGGACCCTTCACCCGTAAGGCACTAGACAAGACACATCAAGCCCATAAAAGACAAGCTGACAAGAAAAAAGGGCAAAACTGAAAGTGTTCCAAGTAGGGAACAGGGTCTTTCTATCGTCAAAGTACTTACCACCCAGAAATCAAAGAAATTGGGGCCCAAGTATGTAGCTCTTTTCCCCATTAGGATTGTAAATCTGGTCACAGTACAGCTAGAGCCGCTCAAAACCCTTAGGCGGGTCCACCCTGTGTTTCATGTTAACTTGTTGAAACCTGAGCATGTATCTCCTCTTCGACCAGGCCAACCCACCCTTCCAATTCCTCTCCTCATCAAAAGCGAACAACACTTTGAGGTCAAAGAGATCCTGGATTCCAGAAAGCAGAGTGGGAAAGTACAGTTACTTGGTGGCTTGGAAACATTTCCCTCCCTCACAGTCTGAATGAATGAATGCTCCGAATGTCAGGGGCCCTAAGCGCCTACAACTGTTTCACACTAAATATCCTGACAAGCCGTAATGTTATTTTGCTCCCATGTATGGTAGATTGATTCTATCCTGTCTATTTTGTCTAATGTTTTTCCTTAGGGATAAAGCCTCTACGGCAGGAATGCCGAATGTCAGCAGGATCTCCAGCCTGGGTGATGCTCGCTTGCTGTCATAGTAATGGCAAGGGGAATGGCATGTCATTGGGGTTTGGGAAGTGTGCGGGTGTGAGGAATACCCATGTGAACTAAAAGGAAGATTTGCTCTCAAGAATTACTGTGCTGCTGAATGTGTTCGGACCAAGGCTTCCGAGACTGTAATTAAGCGCATGCTTAGTTAAAACAACTCTTGTTTATTTCAACGCTGGAAATTTGGTTCATTCCCAGCCCGTAATGAGTCCTAAACAGCCCCTTGAGATAAGCACCCACCTTTCTCTTCTTTGAATTGCTGCCAACAACTAAAGTGCCAAATGAACTACAAAAAAACCAACCAAAGTACAAAGTCCACACAGAGCTTCAAGAATTAATCCAAACAGAATGATTTCCACAAGTCTTCTACAGTGAAACTGTTCAGGAGTGTATTGTGTGAATTGTGTATTGTGTGAATCAGGCTACTCCACTATATATTTATTTCCATTCATTTGTTAAGTACACCTTCACTGAATGCCCGGCTTCCAGGAATTATTTGACTTTGTTACTATTGGTATGGTCCAGTGGTGCATTTCAATTTTTTTTTACCACTGGTTCAGTGGCCTTGGTGGGTGCGCTTTGCAGGCGTGCACAAACTTTGCATGTGTGTGCACGCCAAATGCGCACTTTGCACAGGCACAGAGGTATTTTGACTCACCTCCTGCAATCCGGCACTCTCCCTATTGTTTCAGCAGCTGTCACGCAGCAATCTGCTGTGCCGCGCAGCAATCTGCTGTGCCGCGCAGCAATCTGCTGTGCCGCGCAAAGCAGCTGCACTTCAAAAGCAGGACATAAAGGTTAGTATGGGAGCCTGGGTGGGCAGGTGAGCCCAACAGCACAGCGGCAGAGAGAACCGCTGCTCATCGGCACTACCGCACTCTTCGCTGCTCATCAGCACTACCGCCTCGGCAGAACCAGGGCGAACTGGTAGAATACCACTGCTGGTATGGTCACTTATTTCTCTGTTATGCCAATTGAATGTATTTTTTATTCTGAGGGTATGTGGGTGGCTAATAGATACTTCTGTCCTAGTTCTTTGTTGCAGATATATGTCCTCTGATTCTTTAGCATAGTTGACATTCAGTTTGTCTTATTAAATGTAGCTACAACTTAGGCAGTTTCTCCCATAAATAGTGCTGGTTCTTCTTTCTTGGTGGTTGGTCTGTAGCTGAAGATGATACACAACTATACTCCCATTTGTTAATCTTGAAAAGCTGAGAACACTGTCCTAGCTGAGTTGTCACAGATCCCGAAATAACATCAACAATCTCGCTCCTAATTCATGGAAAATAAAACATGGAAAAATGAGACAAAATGCTTCCATTACCCACCCCAGTTGCCTCCTCTCACTTCTAATTGTGTGCATTTGTGTGGTTGGATGCAAAATCATTTCAGCAGTTCCTATGTGGGAGAGTTGAAAATGAGCCACCTGCAGAGCACACTATCCCCCTCCCCCAGCAATTCTTTTCAAACGCAACGCATCTGAAGCAGAAATAAACCAGTTCAGCTCTCAAACAGAGCCCAAATCATGAAATCAAAGCCCAGGGCTATTTTATCATTGGTTCAAAGTCACACCACTGTATTATTTAGAGCAACATGTTTGTATTGGGTATAGTTAGGTAGGCATGTAAGTACATAGATAAATTGGTACATAAAGAGTTGTTCTTGTTCAATGTACATGATTACTCATAACTCGGAAAGAAGGGTAGCTGCATCTATCCAATCATATCTGAAGTCAAAAGAGTTAAGATGGTGGGCTTTATTATCAAAGTGACCAGTCTAATTTTTCTTACTCTCTGTTCTGCCCCCGTCGGAGTCTGAATCTGCGGGGGAAGATGAGCTGGAACAAGAAAAGCCAGACATGGAGCGGGTGGCTCCGTTGGCCTTGGAGGAAACTGGGGAAGGGCAGAGTCAGTCCAGGCAAGGTTTTTCTGAAGTAGTAAAGGCCCACAGGCAGGGAGGAACAGAGGCAGGAGGAACAGGAGGGACCAAGCTCAGCTGAGGACCTAGGACCACCCCCTGCTGATCCCAGGGCTTGGTGAGCGGAGAGCTGCGATCAGCATAGATGGAGCAGGGTATGTGTAAGGAGAGTGCCCCACCCATCTTCACAAGGCTGGGGGGGGGGCGGTGAGACTTAAGGAGACACTATGGGGAGGGGCATTTGTCAGGAACAAACTCTGAGTTTCTGAAGTGTGTATGCCGATGTTTGAACTGGCCAAGAGTCCTTGCATCCCTCTGGGCATTCTGGACTAATTACCAGGATGTTTTGTTACTTGAACTCCCTGATTTACCTTTGATTTGCCAAATATCTTTGGATTTCTTGCTGAGCAGCCTTGGTGCAGGCAGCGCTGGGCTGGACTAATTGCAGCCAGAAGGTGCTTGAGGTTTGTGTGGGGTTTTGTTAACATTCTGCTCGAGACTTGCCAGAAACGTAGGAGCGCTTGGTTTGGAGCAATAACGGGGGCAGTTTGAACTGCCAGCTGTTTATGTGATTCTTTGTACTGTGCCCTGGGTCATCACACTCTCCCTTCACTGATGTCCTTGTCCCTGATTTTGTGTCTGTAGATGTTCACTCCATTGTTTTCTGTTTTTTTTTATTCCGCTCATTTGGCTGAATATGCATACGGATATGCTATATTACAGGGCTGTCAAACTCATGGCCCGTGGCCTGGATATGTCATGTGCTGGCAACACCCACACCAGGGATGGGGAAGTCATGATACGTCATGTGACGATGCTGTGATGATGCAAGTTTGACCTTCCTGCTGGGTCAGGTCAAATTTTTCAACTTTTAATTTCCAAGCATTGGGGTGCTCAAAAGTTGTGACATGCCTCGGTGATTGTAAAGATATTTTGGTTTCATTAATATCATTCAGATGTGCTTGCTAAATAACTCTATCAATATCATAACTTTTCAAACCAGCAATTCCCCAGTACCATCAAAGACGTACATTATTCTGTGTGCAATGAGCTGGGTTGGAGGTACCTTCATCATCTCACTCCAGAGAAAGGCTCAAAAACAGAAAACCTGCTCAAGTGATTGCAGATAATCTGGTGTATTTCACGAAGAAGAAAGGCATTGACAAAAACTTGAAGGCCATTGGAGGAGAGTCTATAAATGTTAATACTGCCTGTGAAGAGATCAAGCCAAAGCATCCACTCTGCTGGAGCTGATTGGCTGGTCTGAAAGTATACATGAGCCATCTTTGATATGCAAACTGACTACTGTGGAAATAAAGAAGTTCTTTGACGAACCAATGCAAGTACTACAGTGGCCCTGTCATGCTCAGTCAATAGAGAGATATGTGAAACAGGACACAGAGGAGGCAAGCAGGATGTATACACATGAAAAACGTGAGGGTTATATCAGAAGCCAAGAAGCAAGTTGGTGGCTGATGTTGAAGAATGAATCAGAACAAGATTTGACGAAATTCACTTAAACATTTTTGTAATTCAGATAATAGCTCTCTGATGTTAGTTTATGATTGCATGGAATATTTTTTTGCTTAGCTAGATAAAATTTGTGCAGAAAAAACTTTAATTTTCATAGCACAAGGTGTAATTTTGAGAAGATAAAGTTAACAGTATTTGTGGGGTATTTGATTAGACGTGGATTTACCATACTAAGCTAAATGTTGTGCAATTGCAAAAATAATCGTAGATTTGAATTTGGTGTAAAAACAAATATATATTTAGAATCCCCTGTCTGAAAAAAATTGCAAAAATTAATTTTCACCCCATTAAATGACATGCCCTAATTCTGTATTACAAAACTAATAGAGAAAGCAAGTAGTATAATAACATACAGCAGTATAATTTACAGCAGATCTCTGAAAATATAGCAACAATTAGTTTTAAAGGTATGGACCCAAGCCCGAATCTGTCCATCACTTCCATGTATCTGATTTCAGTACATATTAAATTTTGCTCAAATTTTCTGAATAATGAAAGTAGGGAAAATGTTACCAAACTGCATTTTATAATAAAAGACGAACCCTTTCAAATAATGTTCAACAGTAGGATAAAGAATATCACTATGGCGCTGTGCCTAAAGTTTATGCATTATTGACATGGTCAGAATTTTCTAGCCAAGAAATACTAAAATCCTTTTAGTAGGCTGCTCATAACATATTGACCCTTTCTATACTACCATTTTCCTAAGGTTATTTTTGTCTTCTTGTTCCAGTGTGGTTCCCAAGTATTTATTGTCCAAGTATCATTGTGTTATTTTGGATACTAATCAATTTCAATTGACTTGCTTAGAGTTATCTGTTTTTTATTCCAATATAGCTCCTGGAACATGAGACATTTTTCTCATGTGACATGAGAAAAATATTATTGGGAAAAGATATGGGAGGGATGGAAAGAATTAAAAGCTTTGGTGAACTTACATTTGCAGAAAGTCTGATAGAAAATTCTGAAATAAAAACTCAATTACCTATCAGGCCAAATAATGTAATATAAATGCACTTGGAGATTTTATGCAGAGTAATAGCATTATGTGGTACTCAAAACCAAACATCTTGTTTCAGCAAGACCTGTTTGTTTCTAGAAATAAGGGAAGGCTTGGTTGAGCCTTGCTGGATGATGTAATGAAAGGGCTTTGGCAATTCCTATAGCTCGACCTGGAGAACTTTGTTATGTAAAATAGGCTGATCTAGGCCTTAATGGCCCACCCATTAATAAAGGTGGGAGTAAACTTCTGAGGTGAGTTTCTACTTCTCTTTTTAGGGGAAATATTCTGCCTTTTTAATATATCCTAAAATATTTTATTTTCCTAGGAGAGGGGTGGGGTTTAACTTCCAACAACCCCCCCCTTTTGCCAAAATATGTGGGTGGAACATGTGTTATTGGCAAAACACTAAAAATTGATCAGTTCAGGGAGACTTAATGGGTGCTGTTAATTTTTCTGGTGCAAAGAGGGAGGCAGAAAAGAATTCCTTCAGTGGCTCCCAAAAGCTTTCAACCATGAAGGTCTAGTAGCCTCAGAAAAGTTCTGGAATTTTTTTTTTACAGTATCCAATTTTTTATGCCAATTAATTTTCAGATGTTTGATGTACTTTTTGTGAGCTTACAGTCAGGTTGTAAGCACAAACCCCTACATTCTTCACAGCCATGGTTTGCCTTTAAATTACAGGCGGCCCATTTCCAAGGGGTGGTTACTAAACCTGCCCAGCTCTTGGCTTCCAGGGTTTGTGAGGCCAAATTGAGGTTAGCCAGTGTGCGATCCAAGCTATTTAGTATTTTTAAAATTACACACAATGAGCCCTGGGACACCTACTCATGAGACCACCTCGTGCAATATATCCTGCTGTACTAGGCGGCATCATTTGTGAGTCAGAGTCTGGGCTCGTGTTTTGGAGATCTCTTTTCTGCTATCTCTTCAAGTGAGGGAATTGCCTGAGGGGAATGCCCCCTCCCCCATGGGATTAACGGGGAGATATGACTGGGCCTTGGTGCCACAGAGCAGCAAAACACACACACACACACACACACAAAGGGAAGCTAACAGCAGCTTTAGAAGTAGGTGAAGGGGATAACCTCTGTCTAATTCTGAATGGTGTCTCTGTGTGTGTGTGTGCTTGTGTATGCACCTACTTTTACAATACAAACATGCTGGACAATTTTCCCTGCCACCAGGCAGAAGTCCAAGGTGTTCAGAATTTGCTGGGACAGTCACTCTCAAATACAATCCTTATATGATTATACATTAGACTGATACAAGAAAGCAAACATTACAATGAATTTCCACCCTCCCCCCCCCCATAATCTTTCTATCTTCTGGGGATTGAAAAGAGTCTTGTAGTCTTGTACTGGTCCATCTAAGGGTCCTTTCCTTCATGTCTCTGGGTGGCATAGACTTGGGTGGTCAGTCAGGCTTGGGAAGTTCTGCTCCGTTCTGGTTGCTGTGATAACTTTCAGGACTGGAGGACTGGACCCAAGCCCAATTCCTTGGCTCCAATGAATTTGATGTCTCCTCTGGGGGCAGCCTCTGTTTCCACATGTTGCAGGGCTGAAAGACATAAGAACAAGGCCCCCTCCCCACTTTGCTGGTAATTCTATCAGGAAAGGCATTGTAAAGGGATTAGAGATCGGTGGGGTAGATAGCTTGCAGGCAGGGTTTGAGGAAAACAACAACAACACAACAGTTAAACTAAGCAGTGAATATGTAGTCCTATTTTTTTCTTCTTCCATGTTAGGTAACAGAAATAAGAAGTTACTGGCAATTTTATTACATTATCTAAAAGAAGCGTTGCAAGAAACCTGACCCCGTTAACATAAGGGAATATAGATACATTTAAACAGCAATCTATTTCTCAATATTTGGGTGACGTGGATGCTCAGTTATTCGTACTATGTTTCTCCAACAATACCGCCTCCACCAATAGGAAGGCCCAGCATGATTTCTAGGCATGAGGTGAAACTAAGCCCCACCCCCAAAATTTAGGCCTATTTAACCCATGCGTTTCCCCATTTCTCACATCGTTTGTTAAAACTACACGAGGTGAAGAGAAATGGGGGGGAGGGGAATTTGCCTTTAGGAGCACCTTGCAGGTAGCCTAGGCTAGAATACCCCAATCTGCTACTGATAGAACATCAGCCGATAGAAGCTCCCCGAAGGCAGGTTCACCAGCCACTTCTA
>NW_020769320.1:24620439-24766421 GCF_900518735.1 Pseudonaja textilis
ATCAGCCGATAGAAGCTCCCCGAAGGCAGGTTCACCAGCCACTTCTATCAGCTGTTAGAAGCGGCCTCAGGGCGAGCGCCCACGCGCATTCCCCTCACCACGAAGCCGTTTCTATAGGCCGATGGAAGCTCCCCAAAGGCAGAGTCACCAGCTGCTTCTATCGGCCGGTAGAAGTGGCTTTGTGGCGAGGGGAGTGCGTGGAGCGCTCGCCCTGAGGCCACTTTTACCGGCCAATAGAAGCAGCTGGTGACTCTGCCTTTGGGGAGTTTCCATTGGCCGATAGAAATGGCTTCATGGCGAGGGGAGTGCAGGTGGGGTGCTCCTGTCACGAGCACTCTGCGGGCAGCAACACCTCACCCTGAAGCGGCTGGTGACTCTGCCTTTGGGGAGCTTCCATCGGCCGATAGAAATGGCTTCATGGCGAGGGGAGTGCAGGTGGGGTGCTCCTGTCACGAGCACTCCGCGGGCAGCAACACCTCACCCTGAAGCGGCTGGTGACTCTGCCTTTTGGGAGCTTCCATCGGCCAATAGAAACAGCTTCACGCTGAGGGGAGCATGTGTGGGCACTTGCCATGAGGGTGCTTCTCCTGGCAGACAGATTTCCTCCCCCCACACCCCCACCTAGAGCGCCCCATGCGCACTCACCTCTCCATGATGCTGCTTCTACCCGCCGAAAGAAGTGGCTGGTGACTCTGCCTTCGGGGAGCTTCCATCGGCCGATAGAAGCAGCCTTGTGGAGAGGTGAGGGCACATGGGGCGCTCTAGGTTGGGGTGCATGTGGGGGAGGAAATTAACTCACCCTCGAAAAGATGTCCTAGCCGTTTTTTCGGGGCTCAAAAAAAAAAAAAAAGACCCGGCCTTATTTTATGAGAAACACAGCAGTAATGAGCTTTTCCAGACTTACCATGTAATTAAGTTATTCAAAGCTTTCTTACATGTTTTGAGTTTTTTTCAGTGCCATTGCCCAGTGTGCAACTATATACCATAGCTATTTAAAAAGCTACGCTAAAACTTATGCGGAATGGAGGAATCTAGTGGGAAAAAGTGAAATCTTTGCTATTGCAAACTTCAGGCTGATTGTTGCTCAAAACAAAGTAGACAAATATTTATCATCACTGTGCTGTTCAGCCAGTTATAGTTAATGGGAATTGGCATAGTTAGTTAGAAAATGAGAGCTGTCCCCTTAAGGGAATGCATCATGGTAAATATAGTTAAGGTATCCTGGGAAAAGTAGTCCTTGTCATGTGGCCACATCTGTAATCCTGATTGGTCACTGAATTGACCCTTGGTTGGTTCGGAGAGGTTTCTTCTCTCTTGCCTCTCTTGCCTGAATCCCCACGCTAGCATCTCTATTCCTGCTTCTACGATATGGGATGAAAGGGATAAGAGATAACCATCTTTTTACCCAGAAAGACAGATATGCAAAGAATTGGACATTGAGAAGAATCTCATCGTAACTGTGTGTTATCTTGAGGATGCCTGATGAACCAATAAAAAGACTCTGTATGGATGCTTTGTGGAGTTATCTATCTGCCTTTATACATTCAGTCAGCAATTATAGAGGACAGAATAATCACCTTGTCTCTAATAAATAATATTGCTTTTTGAGAAATTCCTATCTCTTTGACCCTGTCCATACACCTGCCTGATTGTTCTTCCTCCTCCTTGCCATCAACATTTTTTTTTCTGCTCCATATGCTGTAACAGATGATGTTTTAAACCTGGCACTTCTATCTGTGATTTTTTTTTGAAGACATTTGCTGTCTATTTTTTCTAGCGAATATGATCCTTTAGAAGGTAGAATAATATTACCTTCATCACATTCCTCGTTATCCTTGGCCTTCCTATATTGGTCAAGCTCATTCTCTATACCAACAGATTTACTGTGTGTCCTTTTTCAATTCCAAACACTTCCACTCAACCCACCCACTCCAACTTCTGTCTCAGCTTTCAGGCATCTCTCCTTGGTGATAACCAAACAAATCAAGTCAACATTTTAACTGTGATTAATTTATGTGGAATACAAATTTGCTTGTTCCTGAGATAAAGCATGCTTAATGCTCTTACATCAGAAATGGGTAACAAAAGTTATGCAAATATATGGTTCTTGTATTCACTATCATATGGCCATGTTTTATTTATGAGCACTTAGTGTCAGTTCTCTGGGGGTTATGATCAGGGTGGGATTCAAATTTCTTAACAACTGGTTCTGTGGGTGTGGCCTAATTTGTGGGTGTGGCTTGGTGGTCATGTGACTGGGTGGTCATGGCTTGTATGTAAATATTATAAATATTTATGTAAGTATTGTTTTTTTATATATATATATACAGAATGAGCAACTTTTACCCCAAAACAGGCAAAGCAGGCAGGCAGATTGAGTTGCTCACAGAATCACAGATTCACTTATCTGCAATTGGCTACCTGAGTCTGCACTGAAAAGCTTCAGTCCTAAGGAAGGTTCGGCTCTGCTTTTAGATTAGCTAGAAAGCAAGAAATCCAAGGATTTCCTGCTTTCTAGGTAATCTAAACTCCCGGCAGAGCAGAACAGCTGATGGTCAGGGGGGGAAAAAAAGGAAAAATAGCAACTTACCAAACCAGGCAAGTTGGATGGCTCGCATGCCAGGTAAAGAGTGAATGGGCGGAGCCAGCCAATGGAGCCATTTGCCGGTTCTCTGAACTATGGACAATCATAACATGTGTGTGCAGCGTTGGCAAGAAATTATCAGCTGTGCCGCTGATGTGTGTTTGAAAATCCTCGTTTCCTACTTTTTCAACCTCAGCTGTGCCGCGCAAAGCAGCGGAGGAGGGAAAAGCAGGGAATAAAGGACAGCCTAAAGCCCAGGCAGGCAGGTGGGCCTGGTTCAGTGTCAGTTGCTCTTCGCAGCTACAGATTCTATAAAACCGGGCCGAACTGGGAGTATTCCACCCCTGGTTATATGTTATGGAGAAAGTTATTACTTTTGAAAGGAAGAGATAAAGAGTATATTCACCCTGTGGAATCACATGGGTGGTTTTATCAGAGAAGAGGTAATAACAGCAGGGGCCAAGAAATTTCAATATTTTGTTTTCTTCCTTCCTCCCAATGTTTTTTTTTTCCTGAGCTTATAGGCCAGTGGTGGCTAAACCTTTTGGACTCCTGTGCCCAAAATTGTGTGCATAGCATGCCAGCACCCAGAATGCAATGTGCACCCCCCCCATGCCCCTGTGTATGCACACGTGCACACACACACCCTGACCGGCACTGCACCTCACAGCTGATTTTTAGGCTGGTTCATCCATTCTGGTATTACAGGAAGCGATGAAATGGGCCTATCATTCAGCCTGAAAAGCCTCTGGGAGGCCAAAAAAGGCTTCAAACCAACTGGAAAAAAAAAATCAGCTCTGAGGCGCGCGCACATGTGCAGGTGAGGTAAATTTGCCCTAGGTTCGCCATCATGGTTATTAGGCTGTTTCAAATATGGGCATTCTGGGCATTAAGCATGAGTTACGAATGCCCATTGGTATTCTGCCACATTCTCTAACTTTACAACATGCTGTGTAGGGCTTGGTATCCAGTGAGAAGGTGAAGAAACTCCCTACGTCACAAGAGAAGCAAGGGCGGAGAATGAGGTGGCAGCGGGCTGAAGGAGTCTCTCTCTCTCTGCCTGAACATGGTTCTGACCAAGTGAAATGTTAAAAGAAGCCCAAAGCCTCTAGTCCTCTTCAGGTCCAGGGGTTTTCTAAGTCTTTCTCAGACGCCGGGTCCTGCTGGAGAGGCGGCCTAAGAGAAGAAGCGTTCCAGCAGCCCCTTTTTCCTCACAGCCGGCCATTCCTCTGCAAACTTCTGGAGCACGTTTTCAACGGAGGGGGGGGGCGGGGAGGGGGCCTCCGGGCACCGTCCAGCACTGCAGCAAACCTGTTCGGGTTTCAAGCGGGGAAGCTGCCTTAGGAGGCCGAAAGGCAAAAGCCCACCAGCCGCCGCCGCCCCCGCATCCAGCGTGGGTTGCAGGTGAAGCGGCGGCGGTTGCTGCTAATCCCGGGCCTCTTAACAGAAAGAGAGCGGGGAGGAGGAGGAGGAGGAGGAAGAACGGCGGGCGACACCACCACCACCCCCGCCCGGCTCCCCTTCCCTATCCAACCGCTCTTCCCGGAGAAGAAGCCGCGCGCGGCTCGTCTCAAACCGAAACCGCCGCCGCGCTTTTTAGGGGGCAACGCAGGCTGGGATCTTATCGGAGACAACAGCCACGCAAGGGCGATGGGGGGGTAGGGTGGGGGGGGGGGGCAGTGCTAAGCCGCCGGCCTTATTCGCACAGCCCAGGAAATGCAGGCGGTGGGGTGGGGGGGAGAGAAGACCCGGAGAACGAAGATCTCTCCCCCCCCCCCCCGCCTCACACGCACATAAACACACGTGCAAACGCGCGCGCGCCAAGCAGCGGCGGGCAGCAAGCCTCGCAAGCCCACGGATGGGTGTCGGGCGGAAGGGAGAGCGTCGTCGGGATCCTCCGCGCTAGGACCCAGCGAAACAAAGGCGGCGCCTCCGGGTCGCCCCGGTTTTTTTATTTATTTATTTTGCCCTGCGGAGCTCCGACTGCAGCAGCAGCAGCAGCAGCGCCATCGCCGGGGCGGCAAGCAGGCACCAAGCGGCGGGCGGGTCTCTCTCTCTCTCTCTCTTTTTTCCCCGCTTCCCCCTCCTTCTCTTCTGCGGTTTCCTGGAACCGCAGACCGGGAGAACGGAGCGCGTGCCTACCCACCCGAGGGCGCTTGCCTGCCCGTCCTCGGCTCGCTGGAGTGCGCCTAATGCCGGCGCCCCTCCTCCTCCTCCTCCTCCTCTTCTCTCCCGCCCCGCAAGACTAAGCCCCTCACGCGGACGGACGGCTGCTGCTGCCGCCGCGGCTTGCCTGCGCCTGCCTACCTCACGCTCGGGTTTCCCCCTCCTCTTCCCGCGCGCGGCCGGGGCTTTTCGTAGGATTGCTGTGCTGTGCGGGGCGGCTCGGTGCCGGTGCTGCAGTCGTCTTGCCGCCGCCGCCGCCGCCCCCCCCCCCCCTCCGCCTCCAATCTCTCTCTCTCTCTCTCCCGGCAAACCTCCCAAGTTTCCCCGTTCTCGAGCTTCCTTTTCTCTCCCGGCAAGATTTCTTCAGCCTCACCAAGTCCTCCTCCTCCTCTTCCTCATTGCCATCACCGCCACCACCATCATCCTCTCCACTCACCCCCCCCCCCCCCCCTCCTTTTGGAGCCCCCTTTGGGCCCCCCCCGGCCCCCCCCGGGGCGCCCCCCCCCCCCCCCCCCCGCCCCCCCAACCCGTTCCCCTCTTGTCTCCACCCATGGAAAAAACTCCAGAGTGAGTGGCTTTGTGTGTTGGATCTGCGCAAAAACGCGGGTGGCGGGGGTGGGAAAGATGCTAGCCGGTCTCGACGTGGACGTGTTTGTGCAAAAAAAGAGGATTCCTTGAACCTTCCCTCACCTCTCGGATAACAGGAGCCTCCTGTTTTGAGTAGATCCTTTTTTTAAAAAAAAAAAAAGATTATGCAAGTTTGTGCTGCGCTGTGGCTGTGACTGTTGTTATTTATGAAGTGCACATCCCGTCTTCGTGAACGTGACAGGTATTGTCTTCAAACAGCTGTCAAACATGGTTAACATGTGGAAGATATGAACTGCATTGGATTACGGGGATGTCTGTAATACCCCCCCCCCCTTCCTCCTCTTCCTTACCACCTCCACTTCCTCCTCTTCTATCTCCCTTATATATTTTGGAAAAATATATAAAACTTAAGAGTTAAATGTATAAATGTATAAATACCAGTGGTGAAGCGCTGAATTCATTTACTGGATAGGGAAAAGTCTGGAATCTTATTATGTTACAGAGAAAGGTGGAGAGAAAACAATATTATTTGCATCTGTGTATGTGTCACTTGTAATTATGCACTGCATGTTGGAGCAAGGCATTATCTCAGTGGAGGATGGCAATATAATAAGTTGCTCACCGGGAGAAAAAGTGCTTCTGAGACCCCAAGATTTAAAGTCCTTCTTGAAGTGATGGTAGTTGAATTGAACTGAAAGCATCAATAAGTAGATATAAGCTAAGTATATCCTGTCCTTTTCAGCCTTTAGGTTTTTGCAAAACAGCTGCTTCCAAGAGGAAGAAAATACCCTACATGATGCAGTGGCTTCTCATTTTCTTGATATGCTTTTCTGCAAGGTGAGAGGAAATTTGGATTTTGTATCAGCAATATCAAGGAATATATTGTTTTCTGGGGGTTGGTTTTTGTAAATGGCATATATACATATATATATACACTACAGAATACAGAAGCCTGATGATGGCAGATGAGATTCTGCCGAAACGTTGCTACAACTTTAAAAGCACAACTACAATGACGTGGGAAAATACCCGAACAAAGCTGAATGCCATACATGTAAGTACCCGCGAAAACTTAAGAAAACATATATATATACACATATATAGACATATACACATACATATATACACATACACACACACACACACGCACACACACATTCCTAACATGAGCTTTCTAATTGAACAAGTCAAGTAAAGGAAGAAGTTATGGGGTGGTAAAATACTAGTAAACTTATAGTAGATCAGTCCTTCTAAATGTCAAATGACATTTGTCATGTTTATCCTAAAATAAAACTAATAAAATTAGTTTAGGAGTTGTTTTTCCGTTTTCTGTATTCTTTTATGTTTTGCAATGATTTTGGGAGTCATTGTGCTATCTCTTCATTATCCCAAGTCTGTCCACACCGAGAATAAGATTTTTCTAAAGTTCAGAAACAAGACAAAATAGGGAAAGTAGTGAGATTATGTATACGGACCAGTATTTTGGTCAAGATAATAGAGTGGACTTGTTTAATCTTGTAAACCTCTAGGTGGAGATAGCATACAATCCCATAATCCCATAAAATATAACAATGATATGAATTACTAATCAACTTTTCTGACTGCTGAATAAACGGCAGTTCTAAAATAACAGAATAATTAGAGTACAACTTAAAGATGTTCATTAAATTGTCACCTGACCTCATTATTCAGTGCATCCAGTTAGTAGTGATTTGTCACTACAGTTTTGCTTGTAGATTCAAATCTAGATTGCACTATCATCCTAGCTAATGTATTTGGATATTTGTTTTCCTCAAATCTTTGAACTTCAAAGTTTATTGTAAAAAATAGATTTGGGGCTAAATAATTGGCTACATATTTTTGTAGCCAGAATGAAGAAGTGCTTTCAATTTTATGCACCTAGCAAAGATACTGCAGTATGAGTTTGGCCATAGAGGGCCTGATCTTTCTATCTTTACTCAAGTGAATAAGTCACATTGCTGTCAAGGAATCAGCATAAATAACAGAAAATGATTCCTGTTTGGCCATTTTTCTGAATTAGACTCAATGATACTCATTACGTTTTGGGTACTAATTTGTCTATGGAAGAGACCTTCATTGGATACTTCCACAAACGTATGTTTTTACACAATATGCATGCATTAACAATACTATTTAGAATACGTTTCAAGTAACCTGTGGCAAATAATTTTAGATGACTGCATAGAGATGGTAAAACAATATTAATGTTATTTTAATGTGATTCTGTTATTTGAAATTTGTATGTTCAGAGGTGCTTTAGCTTTTCAGTAGTAGTCTCAGCCAGGCAACAGATGCATATTGGATTTATTATTGCTTTTAGTAAAAGGAAAGGAGGGAGCTAAGTGATTTATTGTTGTTGTTATTTTATTTTCCATACATCTTTAAAGTCGTTCTGCATATAATGTTTCTTATTTTAGGAAATCAATATATGTCTTTCACTAAAAACTGATCGTTGTTTTCAATTACTTCTTGTTGTTGCTGCAAGAATTTTAATAGCAATAACGCCAATTCTCAGGTTTTTTTAAAAAAAGCTGAGTAGAACTCTTAACATTTGCTTTGTCATCCTGTATGTGCCCATTAATTATAAACATGGAGGACAATTCAACATATGGAATTCATCTATAGCTTGTGAACCATACAGTCCCTGAGTGAATACAGTAAATTTTTAGATGGTCCAACGTAAAAAAAACAAACATAGTCAACATCTTTGTACTGATTGTCCTTGAAGACATTCATTTGTACAGCACCAGTTGGGGAGTTCTGTATAATTCTTGTTTTCATAAATATCAGCATTGTACAATATTTTGGAGTGCTTTATGCATAGCTTTTCTTATGAGGAAAAATGATTCTGTTTCCAGCTCTACAAAGACCAGAAAATCATGTCCACCTCTTCTTTTAGGGGCTGTTACCAGCTACCTATATTTGTGTAATTGATAGCAGTAAAACAGAAGGCAATATCTAGCTAGCTTTGGTACATCTTGAAAAAGCTAAGCAGGGTTGGGCCTAGTTAATACTTGGGTAGTAGACTGTCAGAAACCCTAGGTATATAAGTTAGATTGAATTTTGAACAAATCCCAGAAGGAGGTAATGGCAAGCCAGCTTTGTGCTGTTGCCACGGAAGCTACATGGATGTGCCCATGTAAGTCACAAGAGTCAGCCTTGACTTTGAATAATTGTTACTTTTATTTTACATAAATATTGAAGCTATGCATGCCGGAAATGTTATTTGGAAAAAGGGCTTCAAACCTCACTCGAGCATGGTGGCACTTCTCTGCCATTTACTTTTTTAAATCAGCAAATCTTCTTTAAGGTTTCTTTGCAAGTCCTAAAAAAAATGCAGAAGTTTAAAAAAAAGACGGGCTGCTTTAAGGATAAACATGCTCTGCCAACTCAAGATATGAAGCCGTTCTTTTGAATTGTGTCTGAAACTTAGGCAATTCTAATAAATATATCCCTTTAAACAGATGTAGGCTGCACTTACGTTAACAAACAGTTTGCTGGTTGTGAGCGCGTGCGCACACTAGCTTCGCTCGCACGCGCTGCTTGGGGTTGAAACGCAGCTTCAAACATGCAGGTAATCTACTCAGGCAGCTCTGGTGAGTACAGCAGGAGTGGCGTGGAACTTAGCTGGGTATCATAGGTGAGGAGGGGAAGGAGCCAGAAAGTTAGTTATATATGGAAAGGATAGTGCAGGGGCAGGTGGGCGGGCCCAGCCAGTGATAAATGCTACTGGTTCGCCCGAACCGGTGCAAAAAGGTAGCAGCCCACCACTGCCTTTAAAAGTTGGTTTTGTTCTCAGTGTGTGGATGGTTTGAATGTGATGGGCTATTTCAAGTGAGTTTCTCCAGGATTGCCATGTAATTAACTTTTTAAAAAAGTCTTCTTTTTGCAATCTGTTTTGAAAAAACAGTGCCACCTGCTCAGTGCACATGCAGAGCTTTTAAAGAAGGGTCTGGTTAGCCTCCCTTTTGTTTCAATATATTTTTTTAAAGGAGGGGAAAAGTTTGCTAAGAATGGCAGTGATTCAGGTAATAGCTGTGATTGAGCCTCACTAGAATTATTTATTATTATTTATTTATTACAGCCACCCACTCCAAAAGACTCTGAATGATTTTCACATCAAAACATACAAGTCAAACAATTAAAAACATAACAGCCTATTCTAAACAAGCAACTATTATTAAAATCAATAAAAATACGACACAGATACTACAAGATGACAACATTTAATTGAGAGGACCTGAAGTATGCCCAAATATACCAAGAGGGCAAAAACAATTGGAGATACCCAGTCCAGCAAATAATTAGGCCCTTTGCCTGGTAAGATTTGGTAGGCAGTAATGAACCTTTAACATTGAAAGCCTCACCCCACCTCGACTTAATATAATTTATATTAATATAAATGTTCACATAAATGTTCCGTAGCTACTGTTGCTTAGGCAAACTTGAGCCCAGTGGAATGGAAGCGTGACTAGTTATACTGTCATATTTCATATGCTTGAAATATGCTTAGTTTCATTGGTTCTGGGTTATATACATAGAAAAGAAACCCCTTCCTGGATTATATCCACTTATATAAAGTAAAAATAAAGTCTCCCCGAAGTCATATTTGATTCCTGGTGATCTCATGGACATGCTGTGCAATTTTCTTAACAAAAATGTGGAAATGGTTATCACTGTTTTTCTCCTGGGATTGCGTTTTCAAAATTCTAATCTTGGCTACAAGTTGAAGATTTCCTGGTGGTCTTCCATTCAAGTATTGACCATACCTAATCCACCTTAGCTTTTTTAACATCATGCAAGGTTACTGGTTACAGAGACAGAGTGGAAAAGGATGCATAATTTGAGTATTTAATATTGAGTAGAATTTACTGCAGGAAACAGCAGGAAATCAGAAACAGGAAAGTAACTGCTGTTATATTAGTATTAGATATATATTAAAAGGTGATGTTAAATGAAAGGTCCCATATCTAAAAAGCTATTGATCATTACATATTCAAACCATAATGAATGTACATGGAGCATACTTAGTTTATTTTTTCCTCAATGTCTGTTAGATCAGCACTGGCTGACCCCAATGAAGATGAAGCCAAAAATAACATTACCATCTTCACAAGAATTCTAGACAGACTTCTGGATGGTTATGATAATCGTCTAAGACCTGGACTGGGAGGTAATGAATAATTTGATTCTGAAACAAACAAAAGATCCTGCAATGTTGCTAGAACTCCAGGGTTTAATATTTCTGTTTACTAATGTTCTGCTAGTAGTAAAATTTCATGTAGAAATTTTAAGTTGTGGGTGAAATGCTGAGCATAGGTTTAAGAAAACCTTTCATGTTTAAAATCACTTTTCAGTATTGATGGTATGAAGTTCTTGGATGAATAGTATTTTCTGTTTTATATTTTGGATTAATTTGGAACGTAATACTATATGTGATGCTAGTTAATTTGAGTATATATAAATTGCCCCAAGGGCCTGATGTGGTACTTTAATCCTATCATTTATTTAATTTATTTAATTTATTAGGTTTGTCAATTGCTCACAAGAAAATAGGTATAAGTAAAAACATAGTTATGAATACATGGATACATATAAGAAACATAAAAGAAACAATAGGACAGGGATGGTAGGCATGTTGGTGCGCTTATGCACGCCCCACTACAGACCTCTTAGGAAAGGGGTGAGGTCAATTGTAGAAAGTCTAAGGTTAAAGTTTTGGGGGTTTGGGGAAGAAACCACAGAGTCAGGTAGAATATTCCAGACATTGACCACTCTGTTGCTGAAGTCGTATTTCCTGCAATCAAGTTTGGTGAGGTTTACCTTGAGTTTGTATCTATTGTGTGCTCTTGTATTGTTATGGTTGAAGCTGAAGTATTCATTGACAGGTAGGACATTGCAATGTATGATTTTATATACTATACTTAGATCGGACCGAAGGCGGCGTAGTTCTAGGTTCTCTAGGTCTAGAATTTCAAGTCTGGTGGCATAAGGTATTCTGGAACGAGTAAAGGAATCGAGAACTCTTCTTGTGAAATATTTCTGGACTTTCTCAACTGTGTTAATATCAGATATGTAATGTGGGTTCTAGACTGATGAGCTGTATTCGAGTATTGGTCTAGCAAATGTTTTGTATGCTCCAGTTAGTAGTGTGATATTACCAGAGAAAAAGCTATGTAGGATTAGGTTAACAATGCTTAATGCCTTTTTGTCTATGTAGTTACAGTGGGCTCTAGCACTTAGGTCATTAGAGATGAGTATTCCAAGGTCCTTTACAGAGTTTGGATCATCAACAAGGTCTTGACTAGATTGTATATTGCTTTTTCAACATTGTCTTCTGTAAAATCGATATGTATTAGATCATTGTAGTTGTCTGTGGTTCGACTAGGAAATACTGGGCATGATCCATTACTGTTTACAAATACTGAGCCAAAGAATGTGTTAAAGAGGTTGGCTTTAATGGTGTTGTCATTGCAGTCCTTCCCATTAGGTCTTTTCAGGGGTGGGACGGACCTTGGGTGAGTCTTTTAGTTTGTTGTTTACAAAATTGTAGAAAGTGTGGGTGGAATTGGTGCGTAGAGGGTTTTCCTCTTGTTTAATGTGATAATTGGTGCTTTCAGTCTTTATCTGGTGGCATAAATTTCTGTATCGGCTTTTGAAGTTGGCAACGTGACCAGCTTTGTTTTTCCGCCAAAGTAATCTCTTTTTGGATTGAAGCTTCCTTATTGTTATGGGTAATATGTTTTTTCTGGTTTTTGGAGTTGTTATTGGTACATATTAGTTTGATGACTCTTTTGACTTCAAATAAAAATATGTTGTAATGGTCTTCAACAGTATTGCACCCAGTGAATAGAAATTGCCAATCAAGGATGAGAGATCGTTGTCGATAAGATCATAGTTGCCTTTTTTAAAGTTATAATTGGGGGTCACATCTTTGTGTTGATTTTTGTGTGGATGTTTGTTGAGACAAAAGTCAATCATTGTGGTCACTGTTGGAAAAAGGTTCTTTAATTTGTATTCCGTAAATTGAATTCAAACTATTGCAGAAGATGAGATCGAGGCAGTTGTTAAGTCTAGCATTGTTGGTTAGTAGTTGTTCCAGTCCTAGGTTAGCTACAGCATTGTAGAAGGTTGCATGCATGGGTTCAGTTTTACAGTCGTTTAGCATCCAGTTAATATAAGGTAGATTGAAGTCACCAAGAAAGATAAAAGCGTGTGGGCACGATGTTGCCCATGTTAGTAGTGAATTTAGCTTGTTGGATGTCATAATCAGGAGCTCTGTAATGTAGTAAGAATTGAAATGTGATATTTAAGGACAGTTCACAGACGATGGTCTCAGGAAGAGCAAACTCTTGGATAACTTGGATGTTTTTTAGATGTAAGGACTTTTTATAGAAGATAGCAACACCACCTCCTCTACGGATCCTACGGATATCAGGGAAAGAACTTTGACTATTAAGCAATCATTGAAGTATTGGAAGTATTAATGAAAATTAATAGCTTCTTTGTCTGTATAACTAGTGTTAGAAGCATGATGTAGCACAATTAATATAAATTACTTCTGCTAGAACTATTAAAGAAAGTCAGAATGACTCATGTAGCCTATTTAAATGCCTGTTTTTCATCCAGATCCCAGATCTCTCCTTTTCTGCAGTTGATTTGGGAGTGAACTAAACTTATCTATCTCTGATCTGCCTTTCACTAGGGGAGACTTTTATTGCCAACCTAGGCAGGGAAATTTTCTCTTTATATTGCTACAAAATGTAACAAAGATTTGAAACAGAATTGCACAGCAAGTTGCTGAATACAAGGCTGTGAAATCTGTGAGAAAATCTGTCAAAAAGAAAACAATTCCTGGCACACTGATCAAGAAGCAAAGCTTAGGGATAGAAAATTGGCTCTGTTTCGAACGGACTTTTTCTTCCCTTAGTCTCTTACAGAATCCCTTGAAATTTTTATGGACTTTTAGGATTTTATGAAATACAGTTTGAATATATCCTTATGTAGCCTAAATGGTAAAGAAATATGGTGATTTGATACACGTATACAAGTGGTCCTCAATCTACAACAGTAATTGGGACCAAAATCTCTGTTGCTAAGCAAGGTGGTTGTTAAGTGAGTCAGGCCCATTTTTTTGTCTCAGTTGTTAAATCATTGTAATTATGAAGCAAATTCGGCTTCCTCCAATGACTTTGCTTGTGGAAACTGTCTGGCAAGCTAATAAATGGTGATCATATGGCCCTAGAACCGTGATGGCGAACCTATGGCACACGTGCCACAGGTGGCACGTGGAGCCATTTGCGCCGGCATGCGAGCTGCAGGCAAACTTACCTCACTGCGCATGTGCGTGCCTCAAAGCTGATTTTTGGCTGGTTTGAGGCCTTTTTCGCCCTCCCAAAGGCTCGAGGAAGGCTTCTTCAGGCTTCAGCAAGCTTTGTAGGCCGAAAACTAGCCCTGTTTGGTCACTTCCTGTTTTTCCGGAAATACTTGAAGTGACGAAACGGGGCTAGTTTTCGACCTACAAAGCTTGCTGAAGCCTGAAGAAGCCTTCCTCAAGCCTTTGGGAGGGCGAAAAGGGCCTCAAACCAGCCAAAAATCAGCTTTGAAGTGCAGTGCAGGTAAGGGGGTGGTGGGGGTGGGTGGTTGGGGATTGCGCATGCATGCGTAGGGGGTGCTGGCATGCGAGTGTGAGCGTGCAAGTGCACGCACAATTTTTGGCACAGGAGCCCCAAAAGGTTAGCCACCACTGCCCTAAACCATGCTGGTTGCCAAGCTCTGAAATTTTGATCATGTGACTATAGGGATGGTGCGATGGTCATAAGTGAGAGGACTGGTCATAAGTTATTTTTTTTTCAGAGCTCTTGTAACTATGAACAGTTACTAAATGAATGTTGTAAACCAAGGAAAACCTTTACTCACAGATAAACCTTCTCAGTTGCTGAAATATACAGGCATGATACAGTACTTTTGTCAACGTTCTGACTGACAAACCCAACCAAAGCAAACATGGCCAAGGTGATCCAGTGTCCTAATGCAAAATTAGTTATTAAGTACACCATTTTAGCACAGATGAGGGCAAAACCAGATTTGGCTAATTCCCGCACAAATCCATATAATTAAAGTATAGTTCCCCCCCCCCCCCTTAGATTAGGTCATACTGTCCAATTGAGTCTCATTGTATTGTTATGGGAAAAAGTCTTCGATTTGGCAAACACCTGCCAAAGTGTCCTTGATTTTCATGGCTGTCTTCTTGATGTCTGGAGTGTATATTCCATCTCTTCTTTCCCTTCCTATCTGGTTTGTTGACAAGCTGAGAAGCAATAATGGTTGCAGCAGCAAAAACACACTTCAAAACTGGACAACTTTTTTCAAAAACGTAGTTGTCAAATACATCAGAAATAGCAGCAGCAAAAAAGATTTACAGTAAATGAAATATGCAATATATATCTTTAATAGCTAGAACAGAAGAACACTAAAAAGGAAAAATTGCAATCATTTAGTGCTAAAGAGTCAGTAGGTTGGAGAATGTATGTTGTTGCATCAAAATTTTGCATTTGAGTCCTGGAAAAAGTCTAAACATTGACCTTGCTGTTCAGGTAACTGTGTATTGATTTAACAATGAAATAATAGACTGATACATCTCTTGCTCTTTTGATTATTTCTGGCATCACTGTATTAATAAATGATGATTCACAAATCTTTACTATAGTAAAAATAACATGCAAGAATGTCAGGAATTGTGTAGCCAGTGGTGTAGGTAGACTTTTGTTAACAAGTGTTCTTCGACTGGACTAAAGACAGAATATATAGAACCTTCTCTCTTCTTCTGGAGGCCTCCTTGACTAGTAGTTACTGATTTAAACTTTCTGTGTTCTTATCTTCTGTTGTCTCTATTTGTCTTCTGTGGAGTTCCTACACAGAACAGAATAACTCTTTGTTTGAGACGTGGCTATGCCAGCTTTTCCTGATCATATGGGAGATTTGCTGTAAAATTATTACATGAGCGATCATATATTTTTATATAGTTGTTCAATTCTTTGATGGTTATTTTTTGTCACTCATGTAGTGCTTAGATAATTGCTTTTTGCTGAGTTTATAATTTGAAGAATATGCGACCGTGTGGGTGAGAACAGTGCAAGAATTAGCTCCAGTCTGCATTTGGAGGCTCAGCGTTACATATTATAGACAGGGGTATCAAACTCAGTTTCATTAATTGCCGCATCAGGGTTGTGTTTCACCTTGGAGGTCTGAGGCTGGGGGTGGTATGTGGCTGGGGTGGCCATCGTCATGGTGGGCGTTTGACACAGACATTTATTTATATCCTGCATTTATTATTTTTACAAATAACTTAAGGCTGTAAAAACACCATCCTCTAATTTTACTCACAACAACAATCCTGTGAGGTGGGTTGGGCTAAGAGAGAGTAATTGGCCCAAAGTCACCCTATTGGCTTTCATGACTAAGGTGGAACTTGAACTTACACTGTCACTTGTTTTGTAGCCTGGTACCTTCATCGCTAAATTGCAACTGAAAAATCTTCATTGTAACATTTTGAAATACGGTGCTTTCTCATGTCTCCATGTGGTCTCCTTTCCCATTCTTCACCTCCCATCTTTACTGTCTGCTGCAAAGTCTCTGTGGATTTGTGGTACTTCACTACATTCTTCCTGTTCATAGCTAGAAAAAACCGATGATATTCTTTCTACCTATGGATGATTTAGAAGCTGGAGTGAAATCCTGCTATCTCGGGTAAATGGAAACTCAGCAAAGCAGTGCAAATGCATTTCTTTTAAAAAGTAAAGGGGGAAGTAGGGAGCTAAGAACAAAAAGTAACAATTTAAAAAATGTTTTACACAGACCTTGAATCAGTGGTATTGGTATTCTGAAGGCAAGAATTGTACCAACTGTACTGTTTCCACAGTCATTTAACAGATTAATGGAGTTGGAAGGGATCTTGTAGGTCATCTAGTCCAACCCCCCTGCCCAAGTGGGACACCCTACACCAGTGATGGCTAACCACTGTTGTTGCGTGCCGAAAGTGCATGCGTGTCTGCGCGCATGCGTGCCTGCACTCATAATGCAATGCATGCATGACCTCCACGCCCTCTGTGCATGCGTGCATGCCACCGCACCTCTGCACATGCATCTCCTGTGTGCGTCCCGACCCCCGCGCATGCGCATCAGATACTTGACAATCAGCTGGCTGGTGGGAGGTGCGTGGGCATGCACTGTAGACCTGATCTGGGGCGACGGCTTGCGTGCCAGCAGAGATGGCTCTGTGTGCCACTTCTGTTACGCATGCCCTGGGGTTGCCATCATGGCTCTACACCATTTCTGACAAATGGCAGTCCAATCTCTTTTTTTTTTCCCCAAAGTTTTTTAATTTTATTTTACATACATATCAATGTGTGAACAAAATAACACCTGGGTGTTTCCATTTTATATCCAATGACATATTAATAGTCATGTTAACTATTTTTCCTAATCTTATTTTATTCCAACCTTAATACATATCCTTATATTCCATTCAATCACTTATTCATTTATATTATTGTATTGTTCTATGCTAATCCTCATATCACTCAAATATACTTAATATCGCCCTCATTCAAATTTTGGTTTCCATTCTTTTTCTTACATCATCTTATTAAAAAATTATATACCATTATTTTCCCCCTCTCCAATTCCATCCTAATTCTAACTTTCAGTTATGCCATTACAGTTCCCAGGAATATTCCCTTATATATTTTCTTTTTTATTGTAACATTTCATTCATCTGATATATCCTTCCTTTTTACCACAGATAAAACATCATTAATCATATTTAATACTTTGGACAAGTCCTTGTAGCTCTACTAATAATAATCCTATTCATATTAAATCACCACTCTAACAATCAATCAAATTCCATTTCATATATTCCCTTATTCCCACCCACCCCTTATTTCCAGCACTATTCTAACTTTATATCTTTATTATATTGGGGAAAGAAGAAAAGATACAAACAAGTTTAACGAAGATGGAGTTTTTCTTTAACCATTGTCTCTCTCTCTCTCTTTTTGTTCTAAAATACTAAACATATACTTTTTAGCTCACCTCCTATATTCATTCGTCTCTCAAATCTTTATTCCTGTCTGCTTCCACTTTTAAGCCTTTTCCCCTTCTCCACCCTATTTCATTGTCTAATTTTCAAAATATCCTTTTATTTCTCTCTCAGGGGAGTCTTACAATTTTACTGTCATCTTTAACACATTTGATACCTTTAACAAATCTGTATAGCTCTTTTAATAATAATCCTATTCATATTAAATTCCATATTTCCATTATTTAATTAATTGATATTTCAATACATTATTTTTATATTAATCACTACTTTTAGCTGTCATTCAAATTCCATTCCATATATTTCTCCTCTCATTAATTTCAACCTTATCTACAATTTAATTATATCTTTATTATATTAAAAAAGAGAAGAAAAAGGAAAGCGAATTATTTTAAAAAAGAATAAAGTTTTTCTTTAACCATTATCTCTTATTCGTTTTAGCGAATTAAACTTTCTCTTCACAGCTCACCTCTCTCTTGTCCTTGTCTGCCTCCATATCATAACCTGTCGTTTTGAACTTTTCTCCCTTCTCCACCCCGTTCCATTGTCTAGCATTCAAAATGTCTACTCTTGCTTTTCTCTCTCTCACGGGAATCATTTTGCAATTTTATTTTCCCTTTCCATTCCATACTCTTCTTTCAGTTTGTTGCATCCATTTTATTATAATTATTATCTCTTTCTCATCATCATAGTCTATTTGTTGATTTTTTTCCCCTACGTTCTCTTCTGGTCCTCGAATTAATTCCTCTTCTTCTTCTTGTATGTCTCGCACGCTCCTTTCCATCTTTTCCTCTATGCTCTGCATTTTGTTAAGAACTCTGTCCCGGCTATCCTTAATATCCATAAGTATCGACATACGTTCTACCCAGCTCATCCTTTGTTCTTGTTGGTAAGTCATCTTCTTTAGTTTCTTTTAATGTTTTATTTTGTTTTTAAAGTCTGAAAGTCCAATAGTCCAAATACCCAAAGAGAAGTCAAATATTCACGCCAAAAACAGTTCTCACAAGGTTTAAAGTTCTTATATCTTATTTTCAATCCTTTTATCGAAACTTTAAAAGTCACTTCAATGTTGGTTTTACTTCCTGAAAATATCTTGTTCACTGGTGACGCAGTTAAATCCTGCAATTTTAGCCAGTTTCCAGTTTTAAAATATCAATTCAAATTAATAAAGAATCCAATTTTTAAAATATTTGTTTCCAATATTTTAGTATGCTTCCACAAAACAATATTTTTTCTTTTAGAAATTCCAATTTTCTATATTTTTCATATTCCAAAAATTGCCTTTTCTTCTCTTTTTTGCCCTTTCTGTTTTTAAAGCCTTTCTCTTAGTGCGTCAACCGCCGCTTTTAAGAGAGAGATCCTTTTTTCCTGGCAAAAACTTTTTAGGGTAAATTTTAAATAATTCTCACCCAGCTCTGTATATCATCCACTTTCTCCTCTCCTGCACAATTCTTCAGTGTTCATGGCTGTCGTGCTCCATGGTGGCCATTTTGACCAGCTTGTTCTCGCTGTCGTGGGAAAAAGGGAAACGCTCTGGGGTTCCACAGAGAAGTTGCGTTCTCCTCTGGGACCTCACAGAACACCCTCCACAGCATCACCATCCCTTCAAGGCAGTTTTCAGCTCCTTTCTGAGCCCACAAACAACTGAAGACTAGGGCAGGAATAGAGCTCTCCATTGTCAGCCACTGGGTTTGTCGCGATGTCAACCGGCAGTCCGGCAGTCCAATCTCTTCTTGAAAGTCTCAAGTGATGAAGCTCCCACAGCTTCTGAAGGCAAGTTGTTCCATTGGTTGATTGTTCTCACTGTCAGAAAATGTCTCCTTATTTCTAGGTTGAATCTCTCCTTGTTCAGTTTCCATCCATTATTCCTTATCTGGCCTGCAGGTGCTTTAAAAAATAGCTTGACCCCTTCCTCTCTGAGGTAGCCCCTCAAATATTGGAATACTGCTATCATGTCTCCCTTGGTCCTTCTCTTCACTAGACTAGCCAAGCCCAGTTCCTGTAACCTTTCTCCATATGTTTCAGTCTCCAGTCCCCTAATCATCTTGGTTGTTCTTCTCTGCACTTTTTCTAGAGTCTTAACATCTTTTTATAGTGTGGTGACCAAAATTGGGTGCAGTACTCTAGGTGTGGTCTTACTAAGGCTTTATAGAGTTGTATTAGTACCTTTCTTGATCTTGGTTGTATCTCTCTGTTAATGTAATTTAGGATTGCATTGGATTTTTTGGCTGCTGCTGCATACCGCTGGCTCATATTTAGGTGGTTGTCCCCTAAGACTCCCTCTCACAGTTACTGCTATTGAGTCTGGTTTCACCCAGTCCATATGGCAGGCATTCTCTTACCATTTTTTTTGCTTATTTTAGTTTTTATTTCCAGTCTTTTACAGTTACGTTTTTTAAAGGTGAGTCACAACACCCTTCAGAACGAATGAAATTTTAAAAAGAGCATTTTGTTGTGTCCACATGAATGTGCATTGATGCCTTTACCTTTGTATGTATTAATTTAACTTTGTATGTACAAATACAAATCAACACCTATCCAGGAAGACAACTGACAATCACTTTTTAGATGATACTGATTAATGTTGGCAACAAATTTAAATTCTTGCTTGGATAATAATATTTGCAGCAAATAAAGTCTTGTGAATTCCCCGTATTAGTCATCATCTCTGTCTGCTTCCCATCAACCTTCATAGTTTCCTTTTCTTCAAAATTCACTTTTTGTAGCCCCAGCAGCTCTTACAAACTTGCTCCTTACATGTGATTATTTTACATCCTGGTTACAAGATGCTTCTCTGGATTCTTATAACAAAAACAAGGTAATGGTATTTATGCAATTTGAACAGATAGTGTTTTTGGCTGGCAGAGTGCTACAGGAGGTCATGGAGGGCTGTGGGAGGGCACACGCCAGTCCTCTGATATTTCCAGCCGGTCCCACAGGCTGAATTTAAGCACCTCATGGGCCGGATGTGGCCTGAGGGCCTTAAGTTTGACACCTCTGCTTTAGATTGTCCAGCAAGACGTCAGCACGTAGTTCAACTTGAAACACGAAGATTGAATAAGAAATATCAGTGCTTCAGAAAATGAAACAACTAGGAAGTTAAAACAGAAAAAGTATCATGTTCCATTAAATCATGAGCAATTGAATTTGACTTGAAGAAGATTTTTCCTAGATTAAGGTGGAAGCTTCTGTTGGAGTATTCATAATCTTTGAATAAGATTTATCTGATGTTCCCTATTTCTTCTGGTTGATTTTTTTCAATATCCATTCAAATTGTGATCACATAGCCATAGGAATGATGCAATGGCTGCAACTACAAGGACCAGTTATATTTCCCCCTTTAATATTGTTGTAACTTTAAACAAATGCTGAATGAGTTGTTGTAATCCAAGGACTACATGTAACAGTGTCTTGTAAATCTGAATGTATTTCCCCCTCCTACAGTTTATCATGAGTGCGAACAAGGGAGTGGCTTGTCTGAGATGTTTTCTAAGTTATTTTCTTGAGCTGGGCTCAAGCCCTTATCTGACAATAGCCTTGGTAGCGGGTCTTCTTTCTGATCCTCACGGTCATTCCCAGTTCCCAAATCTGAAGAGGTCTAGGACAACTCTCCGTGGCCAGCTCAGACCAACTCTACACAGCCAACTTGCAGAAGGGACAACTCGCTGAGGCCAGCCAGAGGGAGAGTTGGGCATGTGGGCGAATGAGCGGATGGGCAGAGCGCATTGGGACAGAGGTGGCAGTGAGGTGGGGATTTCCCATTTCGCAGAATAACACTTTTGGTAGCTGCAGCAAAATGGTGGTCTGTCATAGTAAAGCCTCCCTAGAGCTGTTAAGCTCTTGGTTTGATACTTTAGATTATTTTTGGCATTTATTTATTAAAATCAGTTATATATTTTCTTGTATGAAATATTTCAGTTTTAGATGTAAACAAATTTCAGAATGGTTCAGGTTTTTAATGCTGCACGTTCAACACATTTAATTTAAAACCTGCATTAAAATTGATTAAGCCCCCAAACTGTACTACGTACTACATAATACATCCTAAATAGACCTTATTCAACTTCCATGACCCCATTTCTTCTGTTTCATTATTCATTCACTTCTCTTCAGAATATTTATTTATATTTATTTAATATGCCACTCATCTCACTATCCAAAATGACTCTTTATATTGGAAAGCTATTCTAACGACCAATAGTTTTTTTCTTCACCTGGAAGAGGGACAGCAGGAATAAGAGCAGGAGTAGCGTAAACGTTGCTTCTTGAAAATAGGGGCATTAAATTATGCTAATGATTCAATCAAAGGGTATTCTGGGATCTTAATCATATTGGCGGGCAATGAGACAACACAGAGATACATATTAATTTACTAAGTTAAAGTAACAGCATTTGTGCACCTCAGTGTATAGTCATGCAGGCTACATGGATGTTTCTTCAGACAATACGGGCTCCCTTGGCTAAGAAAAAAGAGGAGCACCACCGTCTAGAGTTGGACACAAGTGGACAGGGGAAACCTTTACTTTTTACCTTTTACCTTATTACTAAATGTACTTTCAGAAATCTAATGCTGGAGGTTTTGGTGGTTCATTTCTGAAAAAACAGTAATAACCAGTTAGAGAAAGAGGACTACATTTTTCAGATTTAAGGATGTTACGCATTCCTCAGAACCACCAAGAGGATCAAACTATAGACTTTTTATTATTTCAGCAGCTACAGTATAAATAACTTATGCTAGAAAGTACAAGAGCACTTAGATTTAGATATGAGTCAACAACAAAGTGTTTCAGAATCCTCTGTAGCGTCACATAATTAAAATGCTCTTTGCATAGATATGGGGGAAAGCAACTAGACTTCAATGCACAAACCTCAGTGCAAAATCATGTTTGTACGTCATTTTTTAGATTTTAATTTAAGTTTTAAAAAAGCTATTGCTTTGGATCCATTGGACATCTGGGTGGTAGGTTAAGCTCACTGTTAGATGTTCAGATAACAACATTAGGATAAGATTGTTCTCAGAGACTCATATTCTTGATGAAGCCTTTGTTCTTCTGAATCTGTGAGCTGGAAACCAACAGAGGAAAATAGCTATTGCATGTTCTTACAGTTGCAAAAAAGAAAGGCACTATAAGGGTTGAAGTATATGCTGTCTTGCACCAAATATACTTAGCCCAAAGAACCTGACTTTTTAATATATGCAAGCTGTATTTCAGTGTCAAAAGTTGTATGTGGAGAACCAATTTCAGCACATATTTATATGCTTAATTTCCATTATAAATAAAGCACACTGTCAGCTTTGAAATTCAGCTGCTACATTTTTTTTTTGAGAGTTAGAAGAGTTGAAAAGTTCAAGGTTATTCTGTGTGTCGTATTAAGAATTTCCAGTTGCAGTTAATTGGTTCTCGTGATTTATGAAGTGTAGAAGTGGGAGGAGAGAAGGTGAGTTCTGTGTAACGTGCCAAAAAACTTTCACTTGGGAAATTGCTTTTGACATGCTAGATTTGTTCCTGATAAATCAATTGGAGAGATAATCGGAGTGACTGATATCATGGATACTTTCTGGATGCTTGACACACATAACTATTGTTGAATGAATGGATCTAAATTGTAATAGTTTAATTCTACACATAAGATATGTAAGATATGCTTTTCTTTTCTGTGTTTGCGGATATTTTAAGAAAATTTTAACCATTTTTCGTAAAGAACAATACTTGGTGCTTTCTCACAAAACAACCATAGTATTTCTCCTTTCATATACTAAAAAAAATCATCTAAATTTAAAACACTTGTTATCATGGCATTAATATATACTGTATAAAATAAAAATTTTACATTTTTTTCCAACATTATTTTGTTCTGGGCTGAAGTTCTTTCTTGTCCAAGTAAACATAACAAGGGAATGAAAAAAGATTCCAGCCAAATATGATAATAACAAATCATACCTAAATAGGAGTACACAATAGTTACATGTAGTCCTCATTTAGCAACTTGTTTATTAAACAGTGAGTCACTAAATGAAATCACAGCTGTGCTTATTATTTTACTTCAGCTTTCCTTTATTTTGTAGACCTATGAAGGTTGTAAGTTTGAGAATTGGTTATAAAGTTACTTTTTCATCATTGTCTTAATTGTGAATGGACTCTAAATAAGGCAGTTCGTAAACAAGGGCTATCTGTATGCCTCACAAATCTTGGAATGATGTGGTATATTTAAAAACGAATTATTGACCCAAATCAGAGGAGAAATTATTGCATCACCTACGTATTTCTTCATATTCTTCTTTCTTGGGTTTATAATTATGTACACACTTTGCATTAAGAGAAGGATCTTGAATGGTGCAGGGCACACACAGGGCACCCTAAACTAGATCCTGGTTTTAGTCATGTTCTAGTCATTTTCTTTTTGTGTGTATGCCAGTGTTCCCCTGTGCAGAATGCCAAAGTTGTTGCTGTAGCAGACCTATCATTTATCTTTCAAAATGATATTTTCAAAATGATATTTTCTCTCTTCTTAAGGAAGATTATTTTTTCAAACTGATATATCTGTTGAATGACCCTCAATATGTTATAAAGGATTCCAGATCATGAAAATATTCTTTCTCTGTGTAAATAAAAGTGCTAGACAGCTCTGTTCATCTTCAAGAGAACTAAAATCCTGGCTGTAACAAGGAATTAGCTTGCATATTAATAGTGGCTGAGGTGTCCTTTTAAGCTTTATCATCATCTCAATAAAGAAGTCCCTTTTTATTCAGTTTGAAAACTATGGGAATGGCAGAGGAGAAACAAAGATTTGCCTAAAATAATGTATGTACTTTGTATATATATTATACATTATAAGATGTCAATATTCAGCACTTGTACATTTCAAAACCGAGCACTCGGAAGACGAACCCATAGAATGTATCTGATTACAAGTTCCATTCACAAAGAACAGAATAATCCTAACTCCTAGATCTGTTTGCTAATGAATAGTAAGATAGGGCAGGCAAACTCTTCTGTCAGAGCAAAAGAGATCTTAATGGAGGCTATATCTATCTTTCATACAATTCTATAACTACAAATCAACTGTACTGGTATCCTAGTCAGCCTTCAAAATACAATATTTTACAGAGAATTTTTAGAATTAAACAGGACCCTTCTATTCTCTTGAAAGGACATATTGACATGAATCAATCTAATCTTTGCTTTTTGCTTCTGTTCAAGATTGCTATGGTTAGCAATCATTTGTTAGTAATTCATTCTGTAGAAGAATTGTATCCTTTTCTATCTGGTTTCTCACTTCTGCAATTTGCTTCAGAGCTAGGCACATCCTTGGAGACACTTCTCAGGACCATTTTGCTTCATAGATAAGCTGCCTAGGACCACGAACACACAAGGACAAGGGATACTGTGTAAAATAACAAAGCATGGACAAAGAACGCTCCATGGATAAGGGGTGGGAGGGCATGGACAAGGCATTGCTCACATTGAATAATGAACCTTTGTCTCTGTTTGTATAAACTTTGTTTCTATCAGCGTAAAATGTATATAATACTCTGCGCCACTATTGCAGGGTGTGGCTATGCCTTACATGCATTTTGTCTGTATGTTTTGGATATAGCATTCACCCAGACTTTTTGCTTTGGTCAAAGAATAAAAAAGCTGTTATTTTTGCAAGTCTCACTCGAGTCTCACTCTCTTTGGCATCTCAGTGGCTCGGGAAAACTTCTGGGACCTTACACTGCCAAATGTCTATAACAGGGGTGTCTAACTTAAGGCCCATGGGCCAAATTAGGCCCACAGGGAGCTTAAATCTGGCCTGCAGGGCCGGCCTGGAAATATCAAAGGACTGATGTGCACCCTTTCGCAGCCCATTTTTGGCCTGCAGCACTCTGCTGGCTGAAAACGCTATCTGTTCAAATTGCAAAAATACTATTACCTTGATTTTGTTATAAGAATCTGGAGATCCTGCTTTTGGAAATGGCTGAAAAATGCCCCCAAAAATGGCCTTTAAAAGGGGGTGAAAATGGGCCAAAAATCCCCTGGCCAAAAATGGGGTGAAAAACGGGCTGGAAATGGGCTGAAAACAACCCCAAAGCGGACCAAAAATGGCCCGAAAATGGCCAGCAGAGTGCTGCAGGAGGCCATGGAAAGTTAAAATGAGGTGCAGGGGGGGGGGGACTATGCACAGACCCCCTCCCCCACACTCCGTTTTGGCTGCCAGGATGCTGCAGGAGGCATCTGTCCCCACGCCACCCCAGCCAGCCCGCGAGGAGAACTATAATGCTGATCCGGCCTTCAAAGAAATCCAGTTTGACACCCCTGATCTAGAGGAAAAAAATTAACATTCACTGCACACAAGTTATAATGTATCACCAATCTGTGATATTAAAGGACTGTGCAAGAACAGGTTTTATAGATCAAATTTCTACTCTGTCCTCAAAGTCCAGAATTTTGCCTGAACCTGATAAAAGAGATGATCAAAGATGCTTTAGGCATTGAGCCATCCAAGTTAATATGACTTAACCTAGCACTATAATTTTATATGCTACAGTTGCCTGCAGAAAGTTAGACTACCTTAATGAATAGTGGAAAAGGATTGTGCTTACATTACACTAGGTCTCTTGCGTTTCTGTTGAATTGTTTTAGCAAAAATCTTTTGGAGCAAGTGCTATTTGATGCATAGTGATGAAATTATAACAGGTCTCCGTCTAGACTTGTAGACATGACAGTTGGAAGTAGACAGCAAGTATGACACAATATATTTGTATGAAATTATTATGTTTGTGGTTTGACCGTTCCTAGACCTTTTATTTTACAAAATCAGCTTGGGAAAAAAATGCAAGATAAAAATTTGGAAAGAAAATTCGTTATTATACAAGGAAGGAATTATTATACAAGGGAAGAAAGCTTTTTCTGGCAGAAATTGAAAAAGGAAGTAACTAAGGATTTGTGAATGAATAGAAACTGGACTGGACTTATTGGATTTAATGGATTAAAAAAGAAAAAATAAGAGGTATCTGGATTTTTCCTTTTTTTTTTTTTGACTTTTTCATTTTCCTGTGTTTAATTACAAACTTTGAAGAACTTTAAATAATAAGGGACAGTTACAGCAAAGAGAAGAGAGAAAGGTGAAAGAGGAAATAGAAGACAGAGGGAGAAAGAGGACTATATGGGAATAGAAAGATAAAGTATGTGAATAGAAAGGATGGGAATAGAAAGATAAAGATACTGTGTTTATAGTCAGAAAGTGGAACACTGAGAACTTTACTGTTTAAAACGGTATAACTCTTGGAAACTCAAAGAAATAAACTAGATACAAGGAAACAGAAGATTAAACTCCCTTTCTCCTGGACTGCTTTGTTTTTTTTTTCCTTGAAGAACACCTGCAAGTTTGCACTGTGGAAATTATTGTTAGAAAATTAATTGATGGTTGGACCTAACGTGGACTATAATTGGATAATCGAATTTTTATTTTTTTTACTTACATTTTTGTTTTATTTTTTCTCATTGCAGTACTATTATACATTATTTTTCTGGTTAACACTCATATCTCCTTTTTCAATCCTCCTTTTTAAATTTTTTAAATTCTTTCCTATTTTATTTTTTTCTTTTTCTCCTTTTTTGTGATAATGCTTCTTTTTGTGTGTGTGTGTATTTTTGAGTTTACCATAAACACAACTTGGATTAGGGTACAGAAGAACCTGAAGAAAGGAATTTGGGAGAGGCCATAATAACCTCTCTTTGGATTATAATTGTTTTTATTTTTGCCAGATTACTACAAAAAGGATTATAAAGATATAACAATTTAAATATTTTATAACAAAGAAAACAACATCTGTGCCATTTTCTGCTTCCTCCTAAGCTGCTTCCAGCCCTGCAGGACAAAGATCCATGGATTCTATGTTACTACAAGAGAAGGTGGCCTCAATGCAAGCGGAGATCAAAATGATTCTACAAGGTCTCCAAGAACAAATAGGGAGAGTGGAAGAGAAAGTACGAAATGTAGAAGAAAAGATAGAGAATGTCCAACAATTGATGATGAAAAACAAACAATATATGAAAAATATAGCAGAGAGAGCAGATATAACCGAAAGAAAGAGTAGGAGATACGGATTATAGATTGATGTTAGCTGATCAAAATAAGGAGAGAACAATTATCTCATTGGAAATGGACCACACTGACTATTATTTAAGGTTTCAAAATATAGAGGAAGAAAAGGGGAAAAACCTAGCAGAAATAATGGCAGATTTGTTGGCAAAGCATTCGCAGGTGACTAAAGAAAAAGCAATGGCTAATATCGAAGAACTATTTAGAGTCCAGACCAGATATGCATTGAGAAATAAGTTACCAAGAGAGGTACATGTGGGATTCACAAAGAAAGCTATAAGAACAGAAATTTTACAGAAAGCAAGAGATGACCCACTGAAGTATAAAGAGAAAGAAATAACAGTTTTGAAGCAAATTCCAAGAAGAATTCGAGACTTAAGAGAGGGAATACCAATTTGTGACAAAGTGCTTAATTAAAAGAGGGATTAATTTCAGATGGCTGATACCAGAGGGAATAATGGTGACATAGCAGGAACAGAGACATAGTTTAGATTCTATAGAGAAAGTGGAACAATTTTATGACCATTATTTTAGAGAGCAAGAGGGAGAGAGAACAAGGGAAATAGAAGAAATTAGACACCTGGAAGAAGCTGCAGGAGAAGAGGGATGGACGATAAAGAGGAGAGGAAAGAGAAAAAGAAGAAAGAGCGACAAGAGAAATAAAACCAAAGAAAGCAAGAGAGATAAGAACTACAAGAGTAACAAAAAATAATGATGAATTGCAAACAGACATTATTAGTGGCAATATATGAATCAAATGAGGAATCAAGAAGAATTTTATGATAAACTACATAAGAAAATAATGGAATTGGAGTATGAAAGTACATGCATCCTAGGAGACTTTAATGCAATTGAGGACATGGAAATGGACTATAAAACACAAATGATAAACAAACAAACAAATTAAAAACCCCTGAGAAACATTACCAAAACCCGTCAGGATGACGAAAGAGTTAGCAATCCAAGACACATAGTGAGAAATACATCCAAAAAACAACCAATATACATTTTATTCAAACAGACATTTGTCTTGTTCCAGGAATGATATGATGTGGGCATCAACAGATTTAATTTCTAATATAGAAGAAATAAGTATTGAAACATATACCAAGGCAGACCATAATCTGATAAAAGTAACATGGAAGAGACATAAAAAGAGGTCAAGATGGACAATGAAAAATTTAATATTGAAAGAAAAGGAATTTACTAGATATATGGAAAAAGAATTGAAATTCTTTTTTAATGAAAACAGAAGAGAAGAAACCTAATTACAAAATGTATGGGACACAGCAAAGGCTTATATCAGAGGACTAACTATAACATGTGGGAAAGAGAAACAGAAAAAGGAGACAGGCACAAAAGACATTAGAAGACAGATATAAAAAACTGGAAAAAGAACTGCAAAGAAACCCACAAAGAAAGGCCATACAAAATAAGATGAATTTAATAAACCATAAAATGGAACTAGCAGGCAAAGAATAATTAGCACAAAAAATAAAAAGATCCGAACAAAATTTATTTGAAAATGCAAATTCACCAGGAAGATGGTTAGCATATAGACTGAAAAAAAAGAGAAGGAGCAGAAATGGATTTCTCAATTAACAGACAATAAAGGAAACCTTTGCTACAGAAATGAAGACAAAAAAAGAAATAGTTCAAAAATACTATGGGAAATTATATGAACAAGAGCAAGTTGGAGAAGGAAAAATTAAAGAATACCTACAAAAAAGCCGAATTATTTAAAATACCAGAAGAAATTAAGACAATTCTAGAGGAAAGAATTACAATGATGGAATTAACAGAAGCAATAAAAAGACAAAACAATGGGAAAGCACCAGGGCCAGATGGTTTACCTGCAGAACTGTATAAAACCTTGCAGGATTCTCTGAGTAACATAATGCTGGAAGTGTTAAATGATGTACTGATGGAGGCAAAAATACCCAATTCATGGATGGAAGCTTACATCATACCAAAAGAAGATTCTGACCTACAACAGATTAAAAATTATAGACCAATATCATTGCTGAATTTGGATTACAAAATATTTGCTTCAATAAAGGCAGAGAGACTAAAGAGATCTTTAAATCAATTTATACACTCAGACCAAAATGGTTTTTTACCTACGAGAGAAATAAAAGACAATATGAGAACAATCTTGAACACTGGAATGTTTTGAAGCGCATCCAGAAAAACATGGTGTTGATTTTCTTAGATGCACAGAAGGCATTTGACAACGTGAACTGGCAGTTTATGTTGACACAAATGGAAGAAATGGATTTCGGGGAAAGGTTTATTAAAATGATTAAGACAGAGGTCGGAGAGATCCCAAGAGAATATCAACACCTTGCAAGACTGAATGTGACATCCTACCTCCCCACCATGAGACGGACTGTGTCATAGGAATGATTCCTGGGGCAAAACTACCAAAATCCAAAATGCACGCCATGACGCCCCAGGAACTGCAAGAAATGCACAAATATATTGGCCAGAACTTAGCAAGAGGGTTCATTGAGCCAGCCAAACCATGAGTTGCAGTCCCAGTTCTGTTCAAAGAAAAAGATAAAGATGGAACTATGATATTATGCGTGGACTTTAGAGCGATCAATGGACTGTGCGTACACAATATATACCTCCTCCCACTCATGAAGGACACGCTATCCCATCTGGCCAAAGGGAAGGTCTTTACTAAATTAGATCTCAGAGAAGCATACTATAGAGTCCGCATCAGGAAGGGAGATGAATGGAAAACAGCATTCAACTGCTCCCTAGGGAGCTTCCAATTCAAGGTCATGCCTTTTGGACTATAGGGGGGCCCAGCAGTGTTCATGCAGTTAATAAATGAGGTGCTACACAAACATCTTTATAAGGGGGTTCTTGTCTACCTGGGTGACATTCTCATCTACACTGAGACAATGGACGACCACATACCCCTAGTCCGCCAGGTACTAGAAAAAATCTAGCAGCAAACCTGTATGTCAAGCTGTCAAAATGCAAACTTCACTGTGCACAGTTGGACTATTTGGGCTACCGAGCCTCCAATGAGGGCATAGAGATGGACCCAGCCAAAGTACAAGCCATTCTGGGCTGGCAGCTCTCTCGTACCTGCAGACAGCTACAAAGTTTCCTGGGATTCACAAACTTCTACTGACAATTCATTTCCTCCTTTGTGAGGATTGCCAAACCCATGTCAGACCTCCTAAAGACAGGGAGTCCAGGAACGAAACACCGCCCGGGACAATCCCTACAGTGGGACCTAACCTGCCAAAAAGCATTTGAAACGCTGAAAGAACTGTTTGCAAAAGAACCAGTACTGAAGCATCCTGAGCCCTAACAACCCTTTGTCATTCAAGCAGACATTCAAGCAGTGATGTGTCAGTGGGAGCAGTGTTACTCCAAAGAAACAACCAAGGAAGCCTACAGCCCTGCTCCTAAACCTCCCACAAGCTCATGGACACAGAGAGATGATGGGCTGCATGGGAAAAAGAGGCTTTCACAGTGAGATGGGCACTGCAAACCTGGCACCACCTGCTGGAAGGGGGGCAGAGATCATTCACAGTCTGGACCAACCATGAAAACCTGGAAGCCCTTAGAACCCCACGAAAACTATCACCCAAACAAGTCCGATGGGCTCAATACTTCAACTGATCTGACTTCGTGCTAAAACACATCCCCGGGGAAGGAACTTTTTTGGCTGATGCCCTCTCCCACATGCCCTAGTACAAATGCAGAAGGGAGGAAGTCTTAAACGCCATCATCCCCCCTGCCCAAATAGCTACCCAAGTAACCACCAAACGACAGCACCATGATCAGCAAGACCAACCTGCAGACGACCAAACTACGAAACTCAAATCTAAACTGCTAGCAGGCCCCTAGTTCCGATACAATCAACACACCTTGACAAAAAGATAATCTGGCATGGAAGGGGACAAAACTCTATGTCCTGGAATCCCTATGCAGCCTAGTTCTTCAGAGAAGCCACGATGGGTTCTTAAAGACTTTACACTTGGCCAGCTCTGGTGGCCTGGCATAAAGAAAGACATAGACAGTTATATGAAAAGTTGCACCATCTGTGCCATGACGAAAAAACAACCAGGAAAATGCCCCAGACTGCTACAAATGGTAGCGTAGCAAACGAGGCCATGGGAGGAGATTGCAATGGACTTCCTAGTGGAGTTGCCAAAAAGTGGAGGAAGCACGGTGATTTGAATTGTAATAGACTTATTTTCCAAACAGGCACATTTCATACCCTGCAGCAGACTACCCTCAGCCTGCCAGTTAGCCAAGCTGTTCCTGAAGCACATCTACAGACTACATGGTGTACCATGGAGAATTATCTCAGACAGAGGGATCCAATTCACAGCCAAATTTTGGAGGGAGTTCCTGCGGTCTATTGGGTTGTCCCAGGGTCTTAGCTCAGCCTTTCATCCAAGCACCAATGGGGGAGCAGAGAGATTGAATGCCGTGGTAGAGCAGTATCTGAGGTGCTATGTGAATTATCAACAGTCCAATTGGGTGGACCTCCTGCCTTTCAGGATGGCCTGCCAGCAGAAATGTATAAAGCATTACAGGACTCTATAAGTGACATATTATTAGAAGTAGTTAATTAAATTTTGATTAAAGCCAAAATACCTAATTCATGGATGGAAGCTTATATTCTTATACCAAAAGATGATAATGATTTACAATAGATTAAGAACAATAAGACAATATTGTTGTTAAACTCGGATTATAAAATATTTGTGACAGTAATGGCTGAAAGACTAAAGAGATACTTAAATCAATTCATAATCCAGATCAAAATGGATTCCTATCTAAGAGACAAATAAGAGATAACATGAGAACAATTTTAAATACATTGGAATAATAAAAGCACACCCAGAGAAGCAGATGGCATTGATATTTCTAGATGCACAGAAGGCTTTTGACAATGTGAACTGGCAATTTATGCTGACACAATGAAGAAAATGGAATTTGGGGAAAGTTTTATTAATGTGATTAAGATTATAAATATTATAAATAATATGCAAAGATATTGGTTAATGGAGAATTGATGCAAAAACATCTTATTGAGAAAGGAACAAGACAAGGGTGTGCTTTATCACCATTGTTGTTTGAATTAACTTTAGAAGTATTATACAGAACTATTAGGGAAGATAAGGAGAGAAAAGGGATGGAAATAAAAAAGGTGTACAAATTACAGGCATTTGCAGATGATTTAGTTTTCATATTAGAATAACTTCTAGGAACAGGACCTAGGCTGATTAACAGAATAGAGTAATATGGGAAAATGGATGAATTAAAAATAAACAGAGGGAAAACTAAGATATTTGTGAAAAACATGATAAAGAAACAAAAAATATTGACAAAGAGTACAGATATTCAGTTTGTAAAGGAAATTAAATACTTAGGAATACAGTTAACAGCAAGATGTGGAACAATTAAAGAAGATATCTATTATAAACTGAAACAGCAGATAAAGACAGAGTTAGAAAAATGGGGCAATATGCAGTTATCATTAAGAGGAAGAATTGAGGTGATTAAGATGAACATATTGCCCAAACTATTGTATTTGTTCCAAACAATTCCGATAAAGTTAGAAAAAATATTTTGAAGAAATCAGCAAAATGATACTGAAATACAGTATATATGGCAAGGGTTTAACAAGAATTAATGTTAAAATGTTACTGGATGCTAGAATTAGAGGAGGATTTGGATTACCTAATTGGGAAATATATTATCAAGCTACGGCTTTAACATGGATGAAATAATGGATAATGTCGAGGAATAAAAGGTTGGAAGGACATGATTTACAAATGGGTTGGCATGCATTTTTGTGGTACAGGAGAAGTAAAACACATGGGTACTTTCAAAGGCATATGGTCAGAGATGCATTGTTACATGTATGGGAAAAAATGAGGGAACAGCACTACATGAAGATACCAGTCTGGTTATCAACAATGGAAGCACTTGTATATTAAAATGTTTGTAAAATGGGAAGTGTTACTAGGTATAAAGATATTTTAAATAACAGGTAACAGATAGATAACAGATAACAGATAATCAGAGTTGGAAGGGACCTTGTAGGTCATCTAGTCCAACCCCCCGCCCAAGCAGGAGACCCTACACCATTTCTGACAAATGGCAGTCTAATCTTTTCTTGAACATCTCAAGTGATGATGCTCCCACAACTTCCAAGGGCAATTTCTGTTGCATTGGTTGATTGTTCTCACTGTCAGAAAGTTTCTCCTTATTTCTAGGTTGAATCTCTCCTTGCTCAGTTTCCAGCCATTATTCCTTGTCTGGCCTACAGGCGGTTTAGAAAATAGCTTGACCCCTTCCTCCTCTCTGTGGCAGCCCCTCAAATATTGGAAGACCTCTATCATGTCTCCCCTGGTCCTTCTCTTCACAAGACTAGCCAGGCCCAGTTCCTGCAACCGTTCATTGTATGTTTTAGCCTCCAGTCCCCTCATCATCCTGGTTGCTCTTCTCTCTACTTTTTCTAGAGTTTCAACATCTTTTTTGTAATGTGCTCAACAAAATTGGATGCAGTACTCTAGGTGTGGTCTTACTAAGGCTTTATAGAGTGGTATTAGTACTTCCTTTGATCTTGATTGTATCCCTCTGTTAATACAACTTTGGATTGCATTAGCTTTTTTGGCTGCTGCTGCATGAATGAAAGGGTGCATGAATAAAAAGGGTGAGCTCAAAACAAGAATTGAATGAACAAGGATAAATTAGTATTTGTATACGCAAATACAATCAAGGTATGAAAAAGATATTAAAGATGAGGGGATTAACAAAAAGTTGACAGAATTGGGTAACATATTAACAGGAACAGAACATAAGTTGATTAAAAAACTATACTGTTATTTATTAGGTGTTAAGTTGGAGGAGGGACAAGTTAAAGAAACAATGATAGCATGGGCACATTTTTTGGATACGCTATAGACTAGATAAATGTCAGAAACTCTGGGATTGAAATTATAAATTAATTTCGGCAGCATATAAAGAAAATTTGTACAAGGTGTTTTATAGATGGCACTTAGCACCAGCAAAATTAGTGAAAATGTTTAAAGATAAATCAACCAAATGCTGGAAGTGTCATTAAACACAACGAACATACTACCGTATGTGGTGGCCTTGCATAGAAGGTAAAAGATATTGGACAAAAATTCACACGGTTGGCAAAAATGACTAAACAACATATAGATTTGAAACCTGAAATATTTTTATTAGGAATCTTATCTGAAGATTACAGTAAAGAAAAAACATTTAATCATACATGTATTAACAGCAGCTAGAATTGTATTTTCTCAGAATTGGAAAAGTGACAAGATACCGATAGAGGGAAAAGTAATTGAAAAAATATTTGAATGTGTAGAAAGGAATAGATTAACATTGGAAATTAAAGAAAAAGAAGAATCTGAATTATTATATGGTATGGGATTTATTTTACAAAGGATTAGAAAGTAAAATAAAATGGATTAGATGTATATATAAAACAATAAAAGAAGATTGTAAATCAGATATATTGGATATTAGTTATATGAAAATGTGATTATTGTTCTGTTATATTAATAAGGAAAGTATTTATTGTAAACTGTAAGCATGTGAATATGTACCTAATCGATGCACGGTTGAAATGGAATGGATTTATTGTATATAAAAATAAAAATAAAAAGATAAAAAAAGATAAACTAGGACTCCTTTCTACAAATGTTCATGGAGGACCTTGTTAGTTAGTTGCATAAATACGGCAGGGGCTCCTTGTAGTCTGAAAGGGAGTACTGGTAGCACCCTAGTGGGGTGTTAAAAGCAGCCTTCCACTCATCCCCTTTCCTAAGGGTGCCATCTTTCTTTTCACGAAACAACACTGGGGCTGCAATTTTTACTTGGGTGGGTTCGATGAGACCCCCTTTTAGATTTTTGTCAATAAACGCTCTGAGTTCATTTAGTTCTCATGGGGACATGCAGTACATTTTTGGTTTTGGAAGTTTAGCTCCCAGCAGGATCTCAATGGCACAATCCGTGGCGCAATGAGGCAGGAATTCATCAGATGCTTCCTAGTTAAATATTTTGGCCAAATCCTGATATTCTTTGGGGATGCTAGTGAGTTCAGCAGGTTGGCTGGCCATGGCTGTTTCGCTGTTCTCTTTTCCTTTCTTCACCCCCTCTGGGATGTTTGTGAATGTTACATGTTTCTGGAATTGTACAGTTGCTCTCTTCCAGTTTATTTTAAGGTTCCATTTCCATAGCCATGTGAGCCCTTCCATTCCCGGGGCTACAATGAACACGAGAGCCTCGCTATGGTCCCCCAGTTTTATTTGTAATGGTTCTGTGTAAAATTGGCTGCCCACCCCCCAACTATAGTACTAATTGGCAGAAACTGATGGGGTTTTTCATTCTCCTTTTCATTCTCCCAATCTCCCTGCTAGGGTTGGGTTGATTAGGCACTGGGTGCACCCCAAATTTTCTCAGGGTGCTGGAGTTTCTTCCTCTGGGTTTGGAGGGGACTGAAACCCCATGGCTTGTCAGCTTCTCAGTGCAGTTTCTTTTCCTCAGGGGTTGGATTTTCCAGGTTTTCCCCCAATGGGCGATCAGACTTAATGGTGGGGGTCTTTGAATGGCACTCCGCTGCACAGTGCCCCTCCTTCCCACACTTAAAGCGGACAGATGGCCTTGGTGCCATGGCGGTTTGGGGTTTGAAAGGGTCTCACTTCCCCATGGGTGGGGATCTTCTCCAAGCCCAGCCTGTGTGATACTGGTTTCAGGTCATGTTGATCTCTGCTACTATGTACCATTCGTGCAGGGCCCCGTGGGCCAGGCAGACAGTATACAGGTCATCGTTAAGTCCATCTTTGAACCAGCAGTTCCTCAATCATCTCTTTCTGATCAGAAGGGGCTTCCAGTTCCATTTTCCATTTGGGTTTTTGACTGCCGCCGGTGAGGGTTACCCCCTTGGCTCTTCCATCCCATCTCTCCCTTTTTCCTACACCTATAGACCATCCGGGCTTCCTGGAACTTTCGAAGACAGATTTGATGTTTTCGATGGGACATACAGAGCCTGTGTCGCGCTGGGTAGTTATCAAGGTTTCTCCCAGCGCTCGGCTTCCCCTTGCTCGCTGCTATATTCAGACATTGTCACAGGGTGGTGCCCTCAGTAGAGTAAAAGTTTGGAAGAAAAAAAAATCTCTCCAGGTTGACCACTATTGCAGACCCTGCTTTATGTAAGGACCAGCCTCTCCCCTCCTTCAAAATATAAGTATGAACTCTTGAAAACTTTGTATTTTGTTAGGGATACACCCTAGCAGAATCTGCACGGCAAGCAGGCAGGCAGGCAAAATGTGTGAGATAAACGTTTTTTGTAGCTTACACTCAGTAAAAACAGATACACTGTGCTAGTTAAATAGTTTATTCCAGTAAGATTTTTTAGCATAATCAAACAGTCCATATATCATACACTAGTTCAGTCCGTCCGGGGATTATTCAGTTGCAAAGTCCAGTGTCGAAAAAGAGAGGTCAGTAAACTTACAAATATCAGTCCAGTAATATATCTCCTCGCAGTAGAGATATGAAGAAGTCAAACCTCCTTTCTTCCTTCGACGTTCAGCAACTCAGCAGTAGGGAACACGCAGTTAGCAAATCATCAGTCCATCAAACCAGCAATCGTCAGCAATCCAGCAGGTTCTCTTGCTCCCTCTTATGGCGGTTCACAACCGCACCCAAAATTACATGCTTTGCAGTTTAAAGTGACACACACTTAAACTTACTATCATAGTTTATATATATTATTTTACCCAAACTACGTTAGGTAACCTTGTTATTCCTAACATATTTCAAAAGGAATCCTTTTATTAAAGAGGGGTAAAATAGGTCAAAATTCAAAGCAGGGTCTGGGGTCCCTCTGGGCGTGCAACTAAGATAAAGGGAATTAGAACCACTCCCAGCAGTCCAATGTGGATTCCACCAATCCCTAGTGTGAACATTATTATCCCACTGTCTCTGAGAGAGCAGGTAAGGAAAGGTTCCCAGGAGTTACCTTCTGGTGCTGCAATCCGCATGGCCCCTTCTCCCCTTAAATCCCTCGAAGAGGTGAGATTTTTCCACAGGTACCTTTGGCGCCAGGCAAGGGTTATAAATTGTGTAAAAGGTTATACAAAGCCAATGTAAGAAATGGAATATTTAGGATACATGGAGAGGAAAAAAAATTAAATGTATCAAGTCCAACCCCGCCCCCCTTTCCTTCCACCGAAGAATGGCAGATACATGGATCTGACAATTTCAGTATATAAATCAGTAATCTCCCAAGGAGAAAACAGATATTCTCAATTTTTTTTATTTTTTTCTTCCAGATAGTACAACTGAAGTTTTTACAGACATCTATGTGACCAGTTTTGGACCAGTTTCAGATACTGACATGGTGAGTATGGTAACTGAAATAATCTCTGAGATATATATAATGATATGGCTGAACTGAAGTAGAAAGAATGTCTACCTACCAGTGCCAGATTTAGGCATAAACTAAACAAGTTATAGTTTAGGACCTCACTGTCAGGATTCTGGCAGTTGCCCTAATTAATTCATGAGCCTCGAGCCAAAATTCAAAACTTATAATGAATTTATTCCCCTTGGCTAGGTGGGATAGCATGTCCTTCATGAGTGGGAGTGGATATAGATCGATAGCCCTAAAATCCGTACATAATCTCATAGTCCCATCTTTTTTTTTCTTTGAACAGGACTGGGTATGCGACCCATGTCTTGGCTGGCTCGATGAACCCTCTTGCTACGTTTTTGTCTATATATTTGTGCATTTCTTGCATTTCCCGGGGCATCGTGGCATACATGTTGAGTTTTGGTAGTTTTGCCCCGGGAATGATTCTATGACACAGTCTGTCTCCCAATGGAGAGATAGGATGTCACACTCACCCTCGCTGAATACTCCAGTGAGGTCCTGATATTCTCTTGGGATCCGTCTAGCCTCTGGGGTTTTGTCGGAGGTGGCTGCCAGTTCTGGTGAACTCTCTGGGAGGGGTCCCTGTGTGGGCAGTGCTTCTATTTGATGTGAGGAAGAGGTTAGGGTCCCTTTGCTATCAATCTTCAGCCACCCCCCTGCCACCAGATGGTCAGGCTTCACTTGTCTAGCCAAGAAAGTCCCAGTATGACCGCATCTGTCATTTTGGGAGCCACTATGAATCATTTTTTTTCCCAGTGGTCTGCTAGCTCTAATCTCACTGGTTTGGTTAAGTGAGTGTCATAGGCTTCTCTCAATAGGGAGTCATCTACCTGTTTGAACCGGAATAGGTTGATCAGGCACCTAGTGCAGCCTGAATCTATTATGGCTTGGAAAGTCCCCTGAATTCCTGTTTTGGGGGCTGTAAGGTATATTGGGAAGACAAAAGGGGGAACCGATTGACTCACCATTGGGTCATTTTCACCCTCATCCTCGCTGTCATAAGAATCTGGTGACTGGTTGCCATTGTCTGGGGTTCCCCCCCCCCCTTCAGATGGGTGGGGAGAGACTTCTTCAGCCTGAAGGGCCTTCTGGGATGCATTGGTGACACGCCTGGGGCCTCGTTCTAGTCATGCCCTGGGTGGTGGTTTCAGCCTAGGTTTTGAATCTGGGGCTAAACATGCCGCTGCCATGTGCCCTACCCCCAACCCAGCATCGGTAGCATTTAACTGGGCTTCATGAGAGGGTTGATTTTGGGACAGGTTGTGGTGCTGCATTGTCCCATTGGCTGGGTGATCTCTGGTCTGGCTGCCCTTTCTCTTTGGTTCCCAATGGCTTCCTCATGTTGCTAGCGCGTAATGCCCCGTCGACTTTTGTGGCTGCTCGGAACCACTCAGTCATTTCGGGATGTCCCAATCAGCAATTACTTTGCTAATTTGCTTGTCCAGGCTGGTTCTGAAAAAATGAACTAGCATCTGCTCAGGCAAAAGGGGTAACTTCCCACTGATTCTCCTGAATTCACGGATGCGTTCCTTGATGGGCCACCCTCCCTGCTTTAGGTTGCTGAGCTCATCTTCTGCTTCTCCCTCTAGCCCCCCTCTGAAATGGTATTCACCATGGCTCGGGGGGGGGGGGGTAGAGGTGTCCATAGTGTTCCAGGTAGATCTCAGCTGAATCAAGGAATAAAGCTAGCTGGTCTGGGTCTCCATCAAAATTTGCCCCTGAACCTGGGCGGTTCATTGGACTCTGCTCCTTCCTCTCCCTGTCACCCTCTGTAAGGCTGCACTTGAGGTGGCTGACCTTCCTCCTCAGCTCTAGTTCGCACAGAAGGAAGGGACTGCCTGCTGCGTGAGAGAGGCACTGGCTGCCACTGTGGGCTCTTTTTCCTTCTGGTATGTGGAGAGGGAGGGCTGGGGTCTTGCCTGCTTCTCCCTACTTCAAAAGGCCCTGTAAAACTTCCCCTCTGTTTTGGGTGGCAAGACAGGCCATCATCTCGAATGGTGGCCTGTTCAGATCCCTCCCTCAGCTGCTCTATGGATCTCCCCAGGGATCCCGTCATGAGCTCTGCCTTGTTTCCAGTCCCACAGCCATTCCACTCTTCCCAGCTCACTCAGGGGCCTTCCCCCGCTTTTGGCCTGGGGATAGGGGAGCTCAACTTCCGAAGCTTTGGGGAATTTTTTTTTTCCACCAATACTCATCTGTTTTTCTTTCATTCACTGGATCAGTTTTCTCCGCTTCAGCTGTAATTATGCTGGCAGCTTCTGTTTGCTTCTGGCTGGAGGCCAAGTCTGTTTCTGCTTGGGTTGCCTGGAGCAAGCTTTCTTCTGATAGTCCTCCCTCTGCCATGGCTGTCTTGAGTTTCTCTCCACACATTCCAGATGTCGGGGAGAGATGGGAGAGGCTGGGGGTGATTAATTATGAGAATCGGCTTGCTGTCAGGATTCCGACAGTTGCCCTAATTAAATCATGAGCCTTGAGCCAAACTTCAAAACCTATAATGAATTTATTAGGAGCAAACACGTCGTCAGGACCTGTTTGAAGCTGATTCTGAGACACGTAATTCACTGTCACCTTCGACCCTGGTTTCCCACCACTCCCTTGGGTGCATCATAATTCATATTTTCCAACAAAACACATCTATAGCCAAGAGTCATCAATCATGTTCTCCAATTAGAGATTTGCACGGTAGAAACTCCGGTCGCCTTGTTACAATCTCTGCAAGTTATGAATGTAATGCACTTTCGATTCCAAACCGCTGTGCTTCTCTTTCAAACTTCTTTACCTCCCTCCCTTTTCTGTTGGCAACTATAAAACGGGCATAGAAATGTTTTATGAGTTGACACAAAATTTCAGATTTGGCGGGGGGCACTTTTTAAATTTTTGTGGGGCTTCTATGTGTACTTTAGTTTTCAAATATTGTATATCAAATTTTGTGTAGTTTTAAAATGGTGGCATACACACATGCATGTACGTATACATTTACATATACATACATACATACACACACACACACACACACACACATATTCCTATAGGTTTTAGAAAATTTCAGATGAATTTCAGCATGTGGACCTGATCCTTGTATTAAATCAAAGAAACCAGGAAAGATAACTGGCCAAAAGGCAAATGTTTGAAAGAAATATCTAAAAGGGTTCTAGAATATCTATCTACCTACCTACCTATCTCCCCATCTAAATCTTTCTAAAACCTATTGTCATGGTTCCGAGTAGTTCTCTCAACCAGTTCAAGACTCTTAAGGCCTTGGCTTCCTCTAAAATCCTGTTTATTGGGTACATTGTATCGGCATTGTCAGAGGTGAAACACTGAATAATTCCCATGTTTTTGGTATAATTAAAGAATAGATGCTGTCTGTCATGTCCACATCAGAGCCTGAATCTGGGGGGGAAGACGAGCTTGAACTGGAGCTGACAGAGAGGAAGGAGGCAGCTTCATTGGCTTTGGATGAAAATGGGGAGGAGCTAATTCAGTCAGGCCAGGGCCTTTTAGGATAAGGATGGCTTGTAGGCAGAGAGGAACAGGGGCAGGATGACCAAGAGAGGCTTAGCAGTAAACAAGAGAGACAGAGCTTAGGGGATGATCAGGGACTGCCGCCTCCTGATCCTTGAGCATGGAGAGTGGAGAGAAGGTGAGAACAGCGCAGACTAACCCAGCTACTTGAGAGAGCACCCCGCGCCTCTTCACAAGGCACAGCTGGGGACTGAGACTTAAGGAGATGCTGTGGGGAGGGGCATTTGTTGGGAACAAATGCTGAATTCATGAAATGTTGAGTGCTGACTTTTGAACTTTCCTAAATTCCTTGCATTATTTCTGGATACTTGCCTTGCTCCTTTGATTCCTGGACTCCTCAACTTGCCCTGCTGGATTTCTTGCTTTGCACCCATTGGGCTGGGCTCTTTGGAGTCAGAGGCTGCTTGAGCTGTGTGTGTGTGTGTGTGTGTGTGTGTGTGAGAGAGAGAGAGAGAGAGAGAGAGAGAGAGAGAGAGAACTTTGCTCTGGGACTTGCCAGAAACTTGGGAGTATTTGGGAACATTTGGAGCAATAAAGGGGCAGGTTGAACTGCCAGAGGTAACTGTGTTACCTCTGTGCCATGCCCCGGATCATCACACTGTCCACTCCTCTTGTATCACAGGTCATATTAGCCAACCAAGCAGGTGATGAACTTCCAAGCACTCCCTCCTGTCATTGCTAGGGCAAGCTGATTTGGCCTTGGTTCTCAGGAGACTTATCGCTGTTATGTCTGGCACATTGGCGGAAAACTGTGAATACCCAGGACTGGACATGGAAGCAACACAGCTGGAATGAAGATTTAACTCCCCTTTGTTGCTGCAACTTTCCCCCCAAAGTCCCACCATTCACTGCAAGTCCAGTGACTGCAACAAAGCTGCAAACGCACTCCTCCAATAGTTCCTAGCTGCTGTTAGTCCAGAATAGCAACATAGTTCTGAGATCAGCTATAGTTCAGGGAATTTGGTTCCAAGGAGTCCTTGTCACAGGAAGAATTCACTGGGACTGCAGCACAATCTGGGCCAGAACTGGGTCACTGCAGACTTGCACCTAGCCAAGCCAGGCAAGCATTGCAAACAGGGAAATGCAAACAGGGCAAGGCAAGCAAAGTATGCAGATGTCATTAGCAGCGCGTGAGACTGGAAAAAGGCAGCGCTTGTTCCCGACAAGCGCCACCCCAGCAGCGTCTCCTTAAATCTCATTCTCCAGGTGAGCCTTGTAAAAGGGTCGATTAGGGGGAGGTAATTGCTTGTGGCCGGAACTTCATTGCTCCTATGCTTGGCTGGCTGCCCCGTTGTTCCCCTTTGCTTGGTCATCCTGTGCCCTCTCTCTTTCATTGGCATCCCTTCCAAGGCCTGAGGGACCTGGGACCGTTTTGTCTTGTTCCTTCAGTTGTTTCTCCATTGGCCCTAGCTCCGTTTCACTGTCCTCCTCGGACACAAGCTCTGATGAGACCATGACACTAACTTCCTACATTCCATAAGCCCCCCCCCCCGCCCCCATAAGTATGACAACTAAGAAACAAAGCAAGAAAAATACAGCTTCAACTACGGTCATTTTGAGAGTTAACAGCAGTTCCCCTTACACGGAAAAGAGTGTCGGTATGAATATGAATCACAAATAGCCATTAAATCCCTTCTCTTGCTGCTTTGGGTTTTTGAGGGTTCTTATCATGCAGTTTCTTCACTAGCCTGTCTGCTTTCACATTGGTGCTGTTAACCCAGGTGGCCTCTGATAAAGGATATCCTTTTCATTGGATTAAATATTGTAATTTCACCTTATAGAGCCTAGAATCTAGAATCCACTTTACTTCATAATGGGTCTTCCCCTTCCACCACTATGGGCTTTGGTGGCACTGAAGTTATCAGTCTGAATGTAGAAGGGACTATAGCTTTTTGTCAGAGTGTATTCATTAAATGGCAGAGACATGGTTAACAAAGTTAGCAAGTGAGTAAGCATGGCAACAGACCAGCCAATAGGAGCTGACAGCCTGGGCGTGGTTTGGCTCTCTGTGCTTTGCTGAGAATTGAAACTGACTTGCTTGCTTGCTGAAAACTAGAGTTCTACTCTGAGCTGCTGCTGCTTATGTTTTTGCTTATGATATGTTGAAAGAAATTACAAGTGGGATTGTAAACTTTACTCATGTTAATACGTTAATATGTTTATAAAGAAGTCAATGATCCTGCTGAATCAGACTGTGTGTTTTCTGGATTTGAATTTCTGCTGCAAACTCTTAACAGATTATGGGCCCAGAACCAGAACACAGTAAAAGGACCGAATTGTAATTAAGCTGAGAGACTGTCTGTGTTTAAAAGTGAGAAGCAAGACAGAGAGAAAAGATTTGCAGGATGGCTGGAAAAATTAAGGAGAATTATATCATTTGGGCTGCAAAGATGGGATGTTTCCTGAAAGCTAAGGAACTGTGGGATATTGTGGAAAACCCACCCCAAATCCCCTTAACTGCTGCAGATCAGAGGCAATACGATTAAGCAATGGCTTATGCCTTATATCATCTTAAGTTTACAAGATGAACAGTTTATCAATATAGCTGGTTTAAAGACTGCAAAGGACGTCTGGCAGGATTGTACACATGAGTGTGTTAGCATGCAATATCGTGCAATTATCAAGGAAGTTATACAGAGCCAGTTTGCAACTGGGAGAATGTCTTGAGCAGCATCTAGTGAATATGCAAACATTATTTGTGGAGTTAAAACAGTGTGGAATGCAGATTCCTGAATCGAAGAAAGTGCTTTTGGTTTTAAACAGTCTGGATGAATCATGGGATATTGTTTCTGCAGTGTTTGAACGCAGACCAGAGCAGGAACTGCATTTGGAAGCTCTTAAAGCATGTCTGATAGCTGAAGAGCAGAAACACCATTATAGAAAAAGCCATGAAGAGAAATCCCTGAGGAGGGGGCCCAAGGAGCAGAATGGAAAATTCCACAGACTGGCTGCCCCCAGAGAAGAAAAGAGCAGCAAGGAATATCAGACTACAGCCCAGCAACAGAAGAGGTGCTTCATTTGTGGACAAACAACTCATTTAAAGAGTGACTGTTTGCAAAGAAGCAAGTTGCAAGGAAGAAATTATTTGCAAGATAGAAGAAGTAGTTTGCAAGGAAGACAATTAGCTGATGGACAAATTGCTGTTGCAAAAGTCAGCTGTTGCAGGAGAGGTCAATGGCTGGTTTACAGTGGGGCTAGTCAAACAATTGTTAATAATTCTAACTTTTTTTTACAAGATGGATGCAGCTGCTGGAGATGCAGTAGCCTTGGCAAATGGCAAAAAGGCTAAAGCTATTGGATGAGGCAGTGTGCAAATTCCAAATTCCATATGAAATAAGGTTCAATGATGTTTTGTGTGTGCCTGAAATGGAGCATGATTTGCTGAGTGTCTCTAGACAAGCAAGGGTTTAAGACCACATTTGTAAATGGGAAGTATCTCATAAAGCAAAATGGTATAATATGTACAAACGGCATAAAGCAAGATAACCTTTATGTGTCGCAGGAACAAAATATTCATTGTGCACAAACATTTGGCAATCTGGCAAAGCATGATTGATGTGTTCATCTTTTGTACTGTAAGCTTGGCCATGCCAGCTTTAAAGTTGTTCAAAAGATGGAACAGAATGTAGAAGGATTGCATGTAAAGGGATGTAAGGCATATTTGGATTGTGCAGTATGCAGAACATCAAAGTCCAAGACATTCCCAGTATGCAGAAGTAGCACAAGGCAGACAACAAGAGCTCTAGAGCTGGTACATGCAGATTTAGTTGGGCCAATGCAAGCCAGTTTAGGAGGAGCAAAGTATGCACTGGTCGCTGTAGATGACTATAGCAAGTTTCAGTTCTGCTATTTACTAAAGACTAAAATAGAAGTGTTATAGAAATGTAAGCAATGTCTAAACTTTAGGTAAACATAGAAATAAGGTATAAACAACAGGTATATTCAGCTGTAAACTGACAGAGGTTCAGAATTCATGTCAACAAGTTTTCAACATTAATGACATAATGCAGTGCTAGATGGGAGAAAGCCATCTCTGGCACATTTAAGCGTGTTTGGAAGCAATGCATAGGTGCATATTCCAAAAGCAATTAGAAGAAAGGGACAACAAAAGGCTAGAAAACTCAGGTTTATGGGCTATGAGCCAGGTTCAAAGAGCTATCATTTTAGCGATGGGAGCAAGAGAATAGTGATTTCAAGGTCTGCTAGCTTTGCAGAGCAAAATTGGAACAGAATTGATGCAAATTTCTGGAATGAGTCACTTAGTGATGGTGATTCACTTAGCGACAGTAACTCACTTTAGTGATGGTGCCAATGTTCAGGGAGGAGAAACTGAATAAGATGTGAAGCAAGGGAGGGTTGACACACAGGAGCAGCCAATGCCATACAGGTCAGAGCAATGGAACAAGGGGATTCCACCTGACAGGTATTCTGCTAGTGAAAGTGTGTAATGAATGGTATGAGCCAAGGAACTATAAGGAACTGTTGGCATTACCTAAAATTGAATAAGTAAAATGGAAAGAAGCCATGGACAAGGAAATTAAATCCATGGGAAGTGTTCACATCTTATGACTTTGCCACAGGGTAGCAACGCTGTAGGATGCAAGTAGATATACAAAAAGAAAGTACTGCCCAATAATGAGATATAATATAAAACAGTATTAGTGGCAGAAGGGTTTTCACAGATGAAAAATGTGCACTATGATGAGTATTTGCGCCAACTGTAAAGAGTGAAAGCATTAGAGTGGCACTAGCATTGGTCATAAAATTTGGCATTTTGACATAACCGCTGCATTTCTCAATGCAGAATTAAAGGAAAAAAATTACATGGTTCAAGCACCGGGGTATGAAAATAAAAAGCCTAACATGGTGTATAAATTGAACAAGGCTGAAGCAGTCAGCCAGGAATTGGAATATATGTTTAGATAAGGCATTGAAAGGTCTTGGGTTCAGGAGTTGCAAGGCTGGTGGTTGCATATACACTGGAAAGTTAAAAGGTGGGGATTGTCAACTATTAGCATTTGTGGATGATGATTGTTTCATTGAAAAGGATGTATCACAGTAAAGGGGTTCTCAGGTATTTGAAGGGAACTGGGAAAGTGGGTCTTCAAATGCAGGGATCTGAAGAATATTAAAGGTAATTGAATTTATGTCTCTTCCAGTTATGAAGGGAGGAATGTATTCATTAACTGGCAGAGACATGGTTAACAAGTTAGCAAGTGAGTAAGCATGGCAACAGACCAGCCAATAGGAGCTGACAGTCTGGGTGTGGTTTGGCTCTGTGTGCTTTGCTCAGAATTGAAACTGACTTGCTTGCTTGCTGAAAACTAGAGTTCTACTCTGAGCTGCTGCTGCTTATGTTTTTGCTTATGTTATGTTGAAAGAATCTACAAGTGGGATTGTAAACTTTACTCATGTTAGTACGTTAATATGTTTATAAAGAAGTCAATGATCCTGCTGAATCAGACTGTGTGTTTTCTGGATTTGAATTTCTGCTGCAAACTCTTAACACTTTTAGCAGAGGACTGGAACACTCGGTGCACCTTCCCCAAAAGACGGGGAAGTTTTAGTACCATGGTAACTGGATCGATTACCTTTATGATGGGAAACGGCCCCAAGAACTTAGGACCTAGTTTTTTGCAGGGCAGCTTTAAGCCTTAAGTATTTTGTGGAGAGGTAAATCTTCTCTCCCACCTGGAAAGATCTCTGTGGGGCCTGTTTCTTATCAGCTTGCTGTTGCTTTTGCCAGTGCTTACCTTACATTTCCCCACGCATTCTGCAATGAGTCCACCCACTCTATTAGACTAATAGAAGAGGGAGGCTCCTAGAGGTATGCTGGCATGGGGACAAAGTCTAACCTGTTGACCACTTTAAAGGGATTAAGCCCAGTGCTGCTGTGCATTGCATTATTGTTATGCCACTTCAGCAAAAGGCAGTAGTTCTGCCCAATTAATATGCTGTAGTTGGCATAACACCTTAGGTATTGCTTCATCCTGGCATTAGCTCTCTCTGCCACCCCATTGGTACTCAGTTGGAAAGCCCCTGGGAGGACCCAATGGACTTTAAGAACTCTACAGAATCTAGCCGTGAATTGGACCCCCTGACCTGAAATAAGCCTGTGTGGGACCCCGTGCAATCAGTAGATATGCCTCAGCAACAACTTCGGCATTTTGTGGGCAGACGGTAATCCGGGGCAGGCAATGAAATGAGCCTGCTTGGAAAATACTTTGATTACTGTCTAAATCACAGTATTCCCTCCACTTTGTGGTAGCTCAAATATGAAGTCCATTGTGATCTCTTCCCAGGGCCAGGTGGACTCAGCTACTTGCTGCAGCAACCCAGGGGGCTTTTCCAGTCTTTTCTTTCTCGTTGCACAGTTTGCCCAATTTTTTATATAACTCTCAAGTTCTTTTTCATCCCTGGCCACCAGAACTATCTCCTAACCAGGTGCAGGATTTTCAGGAATCCAAAGTGCCCCACCTGCCTGGCATCATGGCTCCTTTATAGGAGCCTTTGTAGGAGGACCTGCGTCCGCAAGCTATTAGGGACATATATTTTTGTCCCCTTCCAAGCCAGGTTGTCCCTAATGATCAAGAGTTGTGGGTGGTCCTTGAGTCAGGCATTGCTTTGCAACTCAGTTTTGAGTTTTCTGGGTCAGTTCCTCCCCTGGTTTGGTCAGTTGTCATGTGGGGGTTTGCCAAGAGCAGCCTGCTTCACACCCAGGCTGCAAACATCTGAAGACCGACCCACAGCTCCCGGTGCTGGTGAGCCCTGTCGTCTCAATGCCCTGCAAGGATGGGAGGAATCGCAAATCATTGAGCCCCTGGTGCTGGCGAGGCCTACCGTCTCACTGCCCTGCAAGGATGGGAGGAATTGCAGATTGCTGAGAGCTTTCCGAGGAATGGAGCTGCTGGCTTGCTGGTTAGTCTCGGGCGTCGGGCTCTCCCCCTTGCCAGCTGGACTCGCGAAGAATTAGCGGACTTGTCGCCTGTCGCTGCCTGTGCCAGCCGGAGCTCCTTGCGCTGTCACCGCCACCGTCACCGCCATCTTGAGGGACTTAACATTATAAAATGACTTTTACCTTCCCTGGATCCATTTCCACTCATTCACTCAATACTTGATAGCCCAGGTAGTCCAGTCAAATCTGGTGGAACTCACATTTGGACAGCTTAGTATTTAGGTTTGCTCCCAGAGGCTTCTTCAGGATTTGGTGCACTAGCTTGACATGCTCCTCCAATGTTTCAGTGAAAATGAGATTGTCATTCACGTAAACTAGGTTTCCCTTATACAAGTGCTCATGCAGCACCTCTCGTTGATCAGCTGCATGAACACTGCTAGGGGCCTCTGTAGTCCAAATGGCATCACTTTGAACTGGAAGCATCCCAGAGGGCAATTAAACGGTGTCTTCCATTTGAGTGGGTACATGTTCTCCATGGATACCCCATTTATCCCCCTAAAGTCTTTGCATAATCTCATTGTCCCATCTTTCTTTTCCTTGAACAGGATTGGGGCCACTACTCAGGATTTAACTGGCTGGATGAAGCCCCCAGCTAGGTTCTTGTTGATGTACTCCCTCAGCTCCTTCATGTTCTTAGGGGTCATGGAGTACATGTTGAACTTGGGTAGTTTTGCTCCTGGAAGGAACACAATTGTGTGGGCCTGTGAGGGGTACCACATCACACTACTCCCTGAACACCTCCACCAGGTTCTGGTATTCTCTGTCAGGTCCTTGTATTCTCTCATCCTGAGCCAGGATCCCCATCGAAAGTGGCTTTCAGGGTTGGGTTTCCATGGGCAGTAAGTAAGGCCCGTATGCCACGGACCATCCAGGCCCCTGCAGCAGACCTTGGTTGGCCTGGTGGTGGCCTGGGACCCCAGGTGCTGTCAGGGACCCCAGACTGCCTGGCTGGGTGGGCATATGTCATGGGGCCTGGCTCTGGGGAACCTCTTCCTCTGCTAGTTACTCCAGTCGACAGTCCTGGTTTCCCTGTCACGGTTCTCAATGATGAACCCCACTCGTGGAAGTTTCTGTGCTCTTTATGGGGCTACATCCAGTTGAAGCTTTGGACTGGCCAGTCAAACCCTGGAAGGTGGCATAGTACTCGGCCTTGGCTCCTGTTGTCTTGCCGACCAGGTGGCTGCTTTGCCTCCCAGGTCCCATGACTGCCAGGTAGAGGCCTCCTGAAAGCTGGCCTCCCTATACCGCTGCTGCAGGATCTCCATAATTTGACTGCCAGGTGAGGTGGAGGAGCTGACCTCATTGTCATCGCCTCTGGTCAACCTTTGTTCCCACCACAGTCAAATTTGCCCCAGGACAACTGGGGTGTGATAGCTGGGACCCAGTCCTGGTGGCCACTAATGAGCTGCACCACCACTGGGACCTTGCTCCCGGGCCTGCTGTCCATGCAGCAGTGATGCAACACGTTCTTTCAGACACACCTCTGGCAGCATTGATTCCCCACCTTGCTTTGGTATGAGGACCACCTCCACCAGCTTTTCCACCGCGCCTACATCAGCTTTGTTTAGACAGACTGGCACACACGGAGCTCTAGCTGCAAAACCACGACATGCAGAGATACAAAATCAGCACTGGGAGCTTCCGCCTCCTCTTCTTCTCCCCAGTGCTGACCTCACCACAAAGTCATCTGTGCGTTCCTTGGGCTGGAACAGCTGTTCATTGCTTGGTACTCCAATTTCTGAGCGGCAGCTTGCCTTGCATCACCACGCCTTCCCCGGCACAGCTGATCATCAGCCTGCCGATCTCTGCATTGCTTCACATCACCACACTTTCCGCTGCACAGCTGATTGTTGTCCTGCTGGTCTCTTCCTCTCTGCCGCTGCTGCAATTAACCCCCATTACCAGTGCATCATTGCTCCCAAGTTTTTGACACCCCCTCCATCATCAGTGCTCCATCCTGCCCTATGATAGCCAAGCCCAGACTTCCAGGTTTGACACTCTAGGGATGGTCTGTGTCCCAGGTAGCTGATCTGATCTAGCCCTTCAGTGTTCTGGGCCCTCAGCTCCCATCCTCTGCGGAGAGGCTTACATGACTCAATCATGTGGGGGAAGGGAGGGTCCTTTTCCCAACCTCAATTTCCTGTTTCCCCCTTCCCACCAAATGCACGGACTGATCAGTCATAAGTTACTGTTTTCAGTTCCATTGTAACTTTGAATGGTTGTTAAACAAGCGGTTATAAGTCAACGACTATATGTAGATAGGGTTGCAACATTTGCAAATGAAACATTGTCCTTGGAGGGGTAAATTTATCACTTCAAGATCTGTAATAAAATGAAAAAACAAAAGGTTCCTCATGAATGTGCATCATCCTCATCCTTGGAAGACAACAATGCAATAATAAGTAAAATATCAGCGCATTGGCACTGTAAGGTTTTTCTTCTACTGCATTTACAGCCAATTCAATTTAGGATAGAATATGAGTCCAAGATACTAAAGCAGCATTTATTTATTTACTTCCAGCTGTAATTATTCTTGTAGGCTGTTTGAGCAAAATTCAATACTGACTCAGTATCAGTATCACCAGATCCAATTACAGTGGCATGGTCTGACAGGCACATCTGAAAACACAGCAGGCAATTTGAGGGCTACCTTTTAAATAATTGGCAGGCTGACATCTTGAAATGGTTGGCATCTCAATTCCACAAGAATAATGTTTCTCTCACGGAAATCACATGCAAACTCAAGTTGGCTCAAATAATTAATTGAGATGCAAATAAATAGAGAAGTGGACAGCAGATGAACAGTTGAATAAGCTGTTCCTGACAAAACGTAGAGTAATAATGTGTCTTAGTGAATAACTTGGAGATAAGATGGGACTAATTTAGCTAATTAATGGTTGGGCTAAAATGAGAGCTTTACTGAGAAATCACGGTACGGAACAAATTGATAGATTGGTCCTATGGGCAAAGTAATTGCTGCCCAAGCTCCATCTCAAAAATCTGTAGACAGTGCAGAAGGAAGCCCTATCACCTAATGAACAAAATATCAGATAAACTCAAGTTTTACTGGGTTTTGAATATGGCTTGATCTTCTGCTTCTCTTTGAGCAGAGTACAATTTGAAGAGTACAGTTTGCAAAGTATGCTCTCAATAGGATGATTGATCTTCATTTGAAAGTTGCCTTTATTCTAACTACAAGTTTTAGTTTTTCCTTTCCAGAATTTATGAAGGTTCTTTTGAGCATCATGTAAAAAAAACCCTACTGCTTCCATAAAAAAAAAAAAAACATTTAAAAACTTACTGTTAGATCCGTGTATCTGCCATTCTTCGATGGAAAAAAAGGGAGGTTTGAATTAATTTAATTCTTTTCCTCTCTATGTATCCTAAATATCCTATTTCTTACATTGTCATTTGTATAACCTTTTGCACGATTTATAACCATTGCCTGGCACTCCAGAATGTCTAGAATGTCACCTCTTGAGGAGATGCGAGGGGAGAAAGGAGCCATGTGGATTGCAGCACTGGAAGATAGCCCTGTGAAACTTTCCTTATCTGCTTTCTCACATCTGCGGGTTGGTGGAATTCACATCGGACTGTTGGGGATAGGGATAGGGTTAGGGTTACGGTCTCTAATTCCTTTTATCCCAGTTGCATGTCTGGAGGGACCTCAGATCCTGCATTGAATTTTGACTTGCTTTTACCTCCCTTCAATAAGACGATTCCTTTTGAAATACAAAGTTTTAAAGAGTCTATACGAGTGGAGAGGCTGTTCCTTACACTTATTTTTTCTCTTTTTCACTTAATCTCCTTCTGAGTTTTCAGGGGTTCTCCCTGTTTCCTCCTTTTCTTGCTTTATTTTAAATTCTGTAATGGCAAGAGGTGAAAGCTAAGGATCGAAGGGGGTCTCTGCCTTCATCTTTTGTTGGCCTCTTGGTTGATTATACTTTCTTGCCTTGGCCTTCTGGCTTCTTGTATGTCCTTAGTAGTTACTGCTGCTAACATCTATTTCCAGAGGAATACCTTTATCTGTCATCCTGCTCCTCAAACCTGTCAAATGAAGCCTCACATCCACATGATCCATTAGCTAATAGTGAAGAAAGAAAGAGAATAACTGAAATGAAATAAATTTCGTAGTGCCATCTCTCTGGCCTTTGGATGCATGTGCCTAGGAAAATTAACTCTACTACTTATCCCAAGATATCATTATAATCAGACTTAAGCAGGAAAAAAGGAAAGGGAAATAATTATTTTAAGTTTAGATAGCCATAGAAACTACAAAAAGAATTACAGGTGTATGAGATAAAATCTCAAATCGTGCCTGAAAGGAATGTCCCATAAAAGATTCTAAAGAAGAGATCAATAGGTGTGATAAATCTGCTCCTCAGAAATTCCAAGACATATTAAACATTAAACAATAAGTGAGTTTGCTGTGTTGGTGAAAATGGAGGTGATATCTAGTTCTTTTCTCAACCAGAATTGGAACTGGCAACTCAGTTGTTAAACAAAACAGCCACTAAGTGAAATCACAACTGTAGTTATACTACTTCAGCTTTCCTTTCCTTTATAGACTTGCAAAGGTTGAACTCATATTTGTCTTGCAACAGCATCCTAGTAATATACAGTAACATACAGAGGTAACTATGGTAGGTAGTGGTAGGTTTTCTGAAAAAGTTAAGTTGGGAGGGATTTTTTTCTCTTCATTCCTTTCTGCATTGGAAAACTGCCTTGAATTGACTTTTTGAAACAGAATTACTTCCAGGGTTTTTGTTCGTGCCCATTACCGCTCATGGCAGGCCATTCGTCTTTGGAAACCAAAACCAAGGTTGCTTCCTTTTCTTCTAGTGAGAAATTTATTTTTAATTGTTGTTTTACTAGCTCATGAAAAAAGAATGTTCCAGGATGTGTTTCTTGAATTTAGCTATATTGAATAATGGGCGCATCATTAACCAAAAGAAGGTAAAGAGCAAGAATAAAGTAGATTGCACTTTTCATTGAGAGTTTTGCAGCGATAATTCAGCGCCAGAAAAATAAACACGGTTGGCTGGTGCTTCATTTAACAACTTTATAAATATAAGTAGATTTTACAAACCAATTGTAGATTTCTCCAGCATGGAGCAAACTCAAACAGAAACATGTTGTAAGTTCAGAACAGAGCTCCAGTCTTCAGCAAGCAAGCAAGTTAGTTTCATCTTCAATAGACAGACTCAGAACTTAACATAGCTGCAGAGTTGCAGAGCTTAATAATAGAGCCACACCTAGGCTACTTTTAGTTTCAGTTTCCAAAACAGTCCTCATTGGCTGATTTAGTTGCTATGCCTATTCATTGGCTGACCTTGTTAACATGCTTTATTCCAGTTCATGAATATACTGACATTTTTGCTGCTTTATGAAATTAGTAAGATTATTCTTGCGAAATGATACCCTAAAGAACCACAGAGGAAGCTCTTCCAGTTGGACTTCCCTGAAGACGGATGCTGACCGTGATATTCCGCGGCTTTGGTTCATGCTTTTTCGTCAGAGAGCCCCAATCGATTAGATTTGGGGCAGAAGCCACCTCGTAGGGGTGGCGGAGGAAGGGGAGACTGCCAGCCGGGTAGAGGGGAGTTGCAAATCCCCTCCCTGGTTTGGCAAACACTCCCTCCTGAAGATGTCTAAAGCGATGGTCTAAAATGGCCACCCTTAAGGGGAAGAGTCAGCTGGAATAAGATTGTGCAGGAGAGAGAAAGAAGCGGACAGCATGAGAAACGGGACAATTGGACGCTATAATTAAATGAAAGGTACTCCAGGATTAATCATTAAGAATTTCTAAGAAAGGATTCAAAGCAGCGAAGAGAAAGGGAAAAAAAGGTGTGAATTGTTTTTGAAGCTGTGGGGCTTTGAACCAAGAAAAGTAGAAGCTGTAAGAAGAAACCATTTAATTAATCTGGATAAATATACTCTAATACTACATAGGCATTAATAAGGATGAATTTGAAATTGTCAAAGGGAAAACTTAAATATTAACTGGATTTGACTTTTTTCTTGGAAGATTATGGTTTAAAAACCCCTGAATAGATGAATTTTAAAAAGGGGGGGAATGAAGATTTGTTATAATAAAGCCATCTAGTGGTTAAAGCTAACTTGTTTTTTTTTAAGACTCTGGTTCTTAAAATCATTAAGGAATATTACAATAAATATTACAATACAATAAAACAAGAACTTCAAAAAATTGAAACATTGAAACAAAGAAAGAAGTATGAAGACTCTGGCCTGGGATTAATTGCTGATTTTGGTATGGACTTGGTATTGGACTATTTGTGAACTAAAAATTTGAGAGGAATAAAACAAAAGTTGACTGTTGGAAACTAACCTCATAAACACTATTTTGATTAAATTATTAGACAGAAATGTGCAAAATGGCGATATCTCTTCTGGACTTAAAAATGGAACTTAGAAACATGAAAGAAACATTACAAGAATGAGGTGAATCGTTGGGTTTTGCTTTAAATTTTTTGGAAAACATGATTGAAGAATATGAACAACAAAGACAAAAGGAGTTGACTACAGAAGAGGACATTTTTAACTATCATCGGAAACAAAGAATTCTGAAAAAGGAAAAGAGTGGGAAATAAAAATATGAGATGTAAGAAGGTAAATAAAAAGGGGAATATCTTTAAAATTAAAAAAGGCAAAAAGAAACAGCAGAAAATTGAAGGGTGGAAGGAAGTTATAAATAGGGAGGGGGATAAAAACTGGAGTGGAAGAACAAAGGGGAAAATGAAAGGAAAATGAAGGGTAAAGAAACAGGATCTGGAAAAAAGAAATATGGGAAGTGTAAAAAAAATGCAAAGAAATTGTCTATTTAGAAGACACAGAGACAATGGCTGATTAATATTTTAAAAGGGGATTCTGCAAGGTGATGGGGGATTAGCGTAAATATACTTAAAGTTATGAATATTGTAGGAAATGGGGATATATAGATTACTGAAGAAAAATAGAACTGATACTCTGGTATTGGAAAGTGCTCTTTCTCATATGTATAGAAATGAATGGAGTAATTAATGGAATATTAAATATAAAATTTATTAAATATACTGAAATAATTGAAATGAAATACGACGAGGGTTGTAATGGAGTTGATACCTTTTAGTTCTAGAATGCAGGCTCCTCTGTTTTAAATAAAGATGAATATAAAGATGAATGGAATAAGTGTATTAAATATATTGAAATAATTGAAATGATATTGGAGAAGGGCTGAAATGGAATTAATATCAGGGTTTAGGATTAAGTGAATAGATGAGTATGTTTTCTTTTCTGAAATTGTAAATAAGGGTTATGAAACCAAGAAGGGAAAAACCATGCAGAATCTGATTTAAAAGTAACCGGAACAATGTGGAACTGAACACACTCAAAACCGTAGAAATGGTGGTAGACTTTAGAAGAAACCCTCCCATACTACCACCTCTTACAATACTAGACCTTCTGTATCAACAGTAGAGACCTTCAAATTTCTAGGTTCTACTATATCACATGACCTAAAATGGACACCTAACATCAAAAACATCATCAAAAAAGCACAATAAAGAATGTTCTTTCTGCACCAACTCAGAAAGCTCAAACTGCCCAAGGAGTTGCTGATACAGTTCTACAGAGGAATGACTGAGTCTGTCATCTGCACCTCTATAACTGTCTGGTTTGGTTCTGCAACCCAACAGGAAAGACACAGATGATTAGAATAATTAGGAGTGCAGAAAAAACAATTTCTACCCACCTGCCTTCAAATGAGGACCTGTATACTGCACAAGTCAAAAAGAGGGCTGTGGAAATATTTACAGACCCTTCAGATCCTGGACATAAACTGTTTCAATTCCTTCACTCAAAACGACGCTATAGAGCCCTGCACACCAGAACAACTAGACACAAGAACAGTTTTTTCCCAAAAGCCATCACTGTGCTAAACAAATAATTTCCTCAACACTGTTCAACTATTTACAAAGTGTACACTACTATTACTTTTAATCTTCTCATCACTCCTTATCACTCATCCCTTCCCACTTGTGATTGTAGGACTGTAACTTTGTTGCTTGTATCCGTACAATTTACATTGACTGTTTCCTAGTATGATTTGATTGTTGATTGTACCCTATGACTATCATTAAGTGTTGTACTCTATGATTCTTGATTCTTAACGAATGTACCTTTTCTTTATGTATACTGAGAGTATTTACACCAAGACAAATTCCTTGTATGTCCAATCACACTTGGCCAATAAAGTGTTCTATTCTATTCTGTTCTATTCTATTCTATTCTATATGCTATGTAGTTTTAAAGGGATTATTAATTTCAATTTTCTAGATAATAAAAGTTATATGTTTAATTTAAAAGGGGAGATAATTAATGAATATGTAAACTTTAGAGGTGGCACATTTAAATTGGTAATTAGGGGAAACTATTTTTTTTAAAAATGATTGTATTAAATTAGAATCTATAAAAGGATGTAATAAGAATATGCGATGAAATATGCAAATGTGACAGTTAAAAGTATTAAAATATAATAATTGTGAAGATATGAGAAATATTGATGATTTAAATAAGAGGTAAGCACTTGGTATAATATAATAAAATAAAAAATGTATAAAAGCATTGTCAAGATAAAAAGTTGAATGTAAAAATTGAATAAGTAATTATGGTCATATTTGTATATAAATGTGGAAACCTGTAATCATGCTGTTCACTAAAAAGAGATGTTTTTAAAATGTAGAAAACTGAAGTAAAACTTGTTTTTTAAAAAAGAACAGAGCACCAGTTATGTAAGATTTATTGTGACACTAGCCTAAGAGGGAAAAACAATTCATTTAAAGACAACAATAATAAAAGACCCCTAAAACAAAAGCAAACAAAACAAATAACTTTAAATGAATAATCATCACAATTGTAGTGATAATATGCAATGTTAAATGTACGTAGATAATTGGAATTATTTCTGATTACTCAGACTTTTTTTCTTAAAATGTGAGCAATGAAAGCAGGATTTAGAAAATATTGACCTTTTTTTAAAATATTGGAGCATTTCCTGTGGAATAATAAATGGGAACTTTAAAAAGGTTGTAACTGGGATATCTATCATTCAATAAACCCTGAGGTTCTTATTCCAATTTATTCCAGTTCTGCCCCAATTAAATACTTTAAGATAGTCAATGATTATTAGCAGTGATAGTACAGTATAGATATATGATTTGTTGAGTCTGAACAAGGATTTTAATTTAGTTTATAATGCAAAGTATATAATGAAATACTTAGGAAAAAAATCAGCACATAAGCAGTTTATAAGCATATACAAAACAGCAGATTAATAATAATAATCAACATCAATCAGAAGCAAACTAAAATAAAATAAAGGAAATTCACTTTTATCCAAGGTGTTGAATATCCAAATGAAGGAGTGAAACCAAGGAACGAAGATTTCACTCAGGTCCGCCATTATGGTGGGAAAAATAGTTTGTCTTGATTGGCTAAGCCATCTGACAGCTCCCTATAAAAGGGTGAGCTGTCAGACAGGCAGTTTCTGGACTGTTGTTTAATAAAGTTGAAGATCAGTGTCTGCCTCTTCATTCAGCCCACAATCTAACAATGGTGACAAAGATGGGATCTGAAGAGAAATCATCAAAAAGAGCTTATTGTGATCCCAGCGGAGCAAAGATGGGCCACCATAGCATTTCACTTTCAGCGACCATAACACAGCCTCCTAATTGCAGATCTGCATTGGTTCTGCCAAGATGACTCCACAGGCCCCACACGCTCCATTCAACCCAGCCTCGGAGAACTGGGAGTCGTCTGGTTTGAATGTTTCTTGGAAGCTAACAACCTCTTCAGACTCTGACAATAGGAAGAGGGTGCTCTTCTTAAGCTACTGCGGCTCAGACATTTTTGAGACCACCAAGGCGCTCCTGGCACCAGCAGCCGTGCAGACAGTGCCCTGGACAATGCTTCAGAGTATACTCAGGACACATGCATGCATGCTATCTAAAATTGTCAGGTGGCATGAATTCAACTGGCAAAATCAGGAAGAGGGTGAGTCGATTAACCAGTACATCGCCACATTAAGAAAAGCCACATTGTATTGTGAATTCAGGGAACTCGATGAAATTCTCCTGGACAGAATCATATGCGGAGTAAGGGATATTAATCTCCAAAGGTGCTTGTTCGCAAAGCCTAACCTTATGCTGCAGACAGCACTAAACGAAGCCTGAGCTGCATTGTGATCCCAGCCAGAGCGAAGAAGATTGACCACCGCAGAATCTCAAAAATCTAGCAGCCAATTTCACGCAGAGCTGTCATCGTGTACCAAGAAAGCACTGAGCATGTTTTAGGGGACCCCTGCAGCTGACTGTAGTCAACAGCACCCTGCCAAGCCCCCTCATCTTAGACTGGTTCGCATCCCTGTGCTTGGGGATGACTGGCATCCACACCGTCCATGATGATAGCACCAAGAAATTGATCAAGAAATTCGCGGACGTTTTCAATAGGAGTTTGAGCAAGTATACAGGGACACCCATCTCCTTCAACCTCAACCCCAAAATCACCCCCATAAGGATGAAGCCACACAAGGTCCCTTTTGCATTGCAGCCCAACATAGACAGTCAGCTAGATAAATTAATTTCCCAGGGGGCTTTGGAGCCGGTAGACCACGTCAAATGGGAGACACCCATAGTAAAGCCAGTCAAATCAGATGGCTCAGTCCACATCTGCACAGACTACAAATGTACAATCAACAAGGCCTTACAGCAGAGCACCTATCCAGTGCTTGTCGTACAGCATTTATTACATTCCCTGGGCAAAGGAAAGACTTCCGTGAAATTAGATTTGGCACAGGCATACTAACAGCTACTGGTGGATGAAGTCATCATGGAAGCACAGACTATTTCAATGATGTCCTGATATCTGTCTCCAACAACAAGGAACTCCTTGGCCAACTAAGAATAGTCCTTAGTAGGTTTCAGAAAGTTGCACTAAAGGTTAAACAGGAGAAGTATCAGATAGTGATGTCCTGGGTCAAGTTTTGGGGTTATTTGAATGATGGCTCAGGAATATATCCCCACTAAAGACAAGGCCATTAAAGAAGCTCCCACCCCCAGAAACTAGACAAATCCAGGCTTTCCTGGGACTGTTAATTTCTATAGAATGTTTTTGTCACAGAAGGTGACAGTGGCCAAATTACCCCACTGACTTTGACCTGGGACCAAAGGGAAGCCACCACATTCGCCACAGTTAAAAAAAAATTATCATCAGAGAGCGTCCTGATGCACTATAATGAGACTATTCCTGTCATCCTAACATGTGATGCCTCCCAGTTTGGTGTCGGGGCTGTCCTCAGCAACCAAATGCCTAACAGGTTTGAGGTCTCAATCACATTCTATTCCAGGACACAATTGGTTACCGAACAGAATGACAGCAAGCTGGACAAGGAGGTGCTGGCTGCAGTGGTGGGGATGAAACTATTTCACAAGTACTTATATGGCCGCAAATTCAAACTGGTAACTGACCGTAAACCACTACTGGGCCTGCTTGCCAGGGACCGCCCAACACCAAACATCACTGTGCATGACACGATGAACAATATTCCTGGTGGCCTACCATTATCAGCTAATTTACTGACCCAGCAAGATCCTGGGCCATGCCGATAACCTCAGCTGATGCCTGCTTCCAGTGATGGTAGAAGACCCCACCCCCATCGCATCTCTATTTCTTATTGAGGAGCTAGCTTCCAGCCCCATCACAGTGGCCAAAATAGTGAGACACTCAGTCAAGGATAAAACCTTGGCCCAAATACTAAGCTGGGTGTGGAGGGGGTGGCCAAAAGGGCCAGTTGGTGTAGACTTACAGCCATTTCACACTCAGCAATGTGAGCTATCTGCCCAAAAGGGTTGTCTGCTGTGGGGGAATTGGGTAATTGTACCCCCCAAATTAAGGAGACAAATATTAGAGATCTTACATGTGAAGCATCCTGGCATCATCAGGATGAAGCCACTGGCCAGAAGTTACATGTGGTGGCCAAAAATGGACAGGGAAATAGCACAGCGGGTTGCCACATGTAAACCATGTCAGGAGTCCAGACCAGCACCCCCCTCTGCCCCAGTGCACGAATGGGAGATACCAAAAGCACCCTGGTTAAGGGTGCAAGTAGATTTTGCTGGGCTGTTTCAGGGCCATACATTTATGGTCATAGCGGATGCATACTCAAAATGGCAGGAAATAATACTTATGTCCTCGACAACAGCTGAGGCAGTCAGGGTATTAAAAAGGCTATTTTCAACACACAGCCTACGAGATGTATTAATCTCAAGCAATGGGCCACAATTCACAGCAACACAAGGAATCCATCATGCCCTGGTTATGCCATCCCAGCCAGCCAGTAATGGTCAGGTGGAAAGAATAGTTTGATCAGCAAAAAAGAAAACATCACGAATGGGCCCAGGGGACTGGTAAACAAAGATTGACAAATTCCTACTAGTCCAGCACGTAACCCCTAGCACCACCACAAACAGAAGCCCATCTGAGCTATTAAGGGGTTCAGGATGGAGCTTTACCAGCTACACCCTAAGTACGCAGCAGAAGTACCCATCAATTCGACCAGTCTCCTCTGGTCATTCAGTGTAGGGGACTTGGTGTATGACCACAACTATGCCAGCGGTGCTCTCTGGGTCCCTGCCAAGGTGGTAACCATTACAGGTCTCCATTCATATAAGGTAAAACTAGAGGATGGTCGACTGTGGAGAAGCCACATTGACCAATTCCAGGGCCAGCTGGGAACTTCAGTTCACCGGCAACCAGAAATAACAAACTAAAAACACCCCTTTAGAAATTGGCAAAAGTCCTGAAATCCCACCATAAGCAGACGAAAACCTGAACAATCAACAAGTGCACATACCTGGAGAACCAGGAATCCAGCAGAGAGCCATCAGAGAACCGGTTCCAAGTGAATCATCCATACCCGAGGGCCAAGTTCCAGGTGATTCAATTGGCTGACTCAGGAGCGGCAGCATACCTGACTGACCAGACCACTGCCGCTGCTCCAACTGAATTATGCAGGTCAGAGTGAGCTCACCGCAGCCCCACCTACCTGCACGACTACGTCAGCTAAGCTTCTCGCTGATTGGTTAGTGTCCTGTCTAAGTGAGGAGGGCTGTTGAATATCCAAATGAAGGAGTGAAGCCAAGGAACAAAAGCTTCACTCAGGTCCGCCATTACGGCAGGAAAAATAGTTTGTCCTGATTGGCTGAGCCATTTGACAGCTCCCTATAAAAGGGGCAACCTATCAGGCAGTTGCTAGGTGGTGGTTGTTTAATAAAGAGCTTGAAGTTCAGCCCATAATCTAACACAGTGCTGCTTGATCAGGATCAGGATACATCCTCTCTATGATCAGTTATCCTGGTTACCTTCTGGGAGGAGATATTGTTATATCTGAAGCAGAACATCTAGATTCTGTAATAGCTTTGTAACGTATAGTATCAACTTTGTTAACACTCACGACTCTTCTGTTATGTATTCAAAATTGACTGGATGGATACCAAATGAGTGTGTGGAGGTGTGTGGGGATGTGTGGGTGTTTTCAGAGCGGGCATAAGAATTTCATTTTTAATGTGTACCACTGTGTACAGTGACCATAAAAGTTATCTTATATTCATAAAGGCATGAAAACGGATCATGCTTAGAGTTCTGCATTTTCTGGGCAATTTCAAAGTTGATGATCCATCATTTAAAGCTCCTACTACTAGTGTTTGCCAGGCTCAACTGATGTTGAGAGGTTGGGGAGAGTAGTAAGACAACCTATATGGATATACAAATGGATCTGTCAAGAATCATAATAATAGGACAGTAGTTGATTATGGCAAGTATCTGCAGTCAGTGCTTATTCCACTTGACAAGCAGCACGTCTTGTGAGAACTACAGAAGAAAAAAACATCACTTGTTTTAGATGGAAGGAAAAATGGAAGGAAAACTTGAATAACTCTAGAAAAAGAGATATCATCCTAATAAACATTGAATAAAAGCAGTAGTGTTGGAGAAACTAACCCATAAGTAATCTAAATTATGATATATAAATACTATTAAGAAAATATATATAATCCCTCTTTGAAAAATAAGTTCATTTGCTTTGGAAATCTCTTGTATAGGATTTTAATTTATAATCCCATTTCTGTGTCTTCTGCTACCAGAGAAAAAAGTATGACCATTTAGTATGAGCAGAAGGAACTGTATAGTAGACAAAATTCTAAGCAGGCAGAGCTCAGCAATAGTGCTGGTAGAAAGGGATGGAAAAAATCCTGACTCCAAGTGAAAGGGGTGGAAGGAATCTGGGTTGTAAGAGTCATACTATGACCCTGGAAATCTATCTCAAATAGCATATTATACCACCTGCAGGTTATTTACCAAAGACATAATAAAACACTATTATGATAGTTTCTACTCTGATAGGATGCTTTCCAGTGCAGGCTCATTAGGATATGGAGCAGAATCTTTTCAAAGGACTGTAAATTCAGTCCCCATATAAATTTCAGGTACGGTCAAGAAACCCCTGAATTATTTATTTATTGGTGGATTTTATTTTTTTAAAAGAATCGCTTATCAAGGATTTCCTGTTGTTTTTAGTTGCCTGTCATGTTGAAACATTTTTCTCGCTACAGGAGTACACAATAGATGTTTTCTTCCGCCAAAAATGGAAAGATGAGAGACTAAAATTCAAGGGTCCCATGAACATTCTCCGACTGAATAATTTAATGGCCAGCAAAATCTGGACTCCAGATACGTTCTTTCATAACGGAAAGAAGTCAGTAGCTCATAATATGACTATGCCAAACAAGCTACTACGAATCCAGGATGATGGTACTCTTTTATATACTATGAGGTACGTGCTCCTCTTTTCATTTCCTTTTCTGTTTGTATTTCCTATACAGGTAATCCCCGGATTACCAGCATTCCCTTAGCGAACGTTCAAGTCCTGAAATTATGAATATTGCAGCGCCATGGCAGTTGTTCGCCCTTATAATTACTGCAGAGGCTCTCCAACATTTGCTCCGCCTATTCCCTCTCCAGCCAGGTTTTCACAGGCACTATGCCTATGGAGACTGACTTACTTGTGAAGATCTCCTCTCTGCAGTAGTTCAAAGATTGGGTTATATTTGAGTGGGGTAGCCTAACGCTTTAAACTGTATTAAATGCTTCAAATAACAACTTAAAAATGAGGCAGCTATCCTGAGCTAATTACGGTGTATGTCATGATCCTGTGGTACATTTATCTCCACTTTTATCATGTAATTATTTGCTTGATTTGGTTGAAATGTCAGAAATTAAATGACCCATTAGTTTCCTCTCACTATGAAATATTTGCTTGGACTGTGAATTTTGTATCCATGTGACCTAGACTTCTAATAGTTATCAGACAAGCTATGATTTTATAATTTATATGTTAATTCAGTTAGTCTTTCTTAATAATTGTGAATAAAATATGTCTAATGTTTTGACATCATAAAAGTGTTCATTGAAGGAATCTATAATATAAACCAGAAAATTGCAGTAAATTGATATTTAGTTTGATATAAGTGAACTTTGTGTTGATTCAATTAATTTTTGACAAATTGATTTTCATGATCTCAGCAGAAGATGAGCATAAATTGGCATTTTCCCTTCTAGGCTTACAGTCCAGGCTGAGTGTCCAATGCACTTAGAAGATTTTCCTATGGATGCTCATTCGTGCCCATTGAAATTTGGCAGCTGTAAGTAAGATTACTAAAAATTCAGTCCCTATATGATAAATACATTACATTTATTCACACAGATTTGCCAATAATAAAAGTGTGATAGATTCTGAATGAGATCCTATTAAGATCAGGAGTGGTTCTTGGGAAATAATGAACATGAAAGAAAAAGAAATAAATAAAGATACAAAATGAAAATAGAGCAATTGCAAGAAAGGAAAGAAAAAATCCTATTTGAAAAAGTAATCTAATTTTGTAATACAGTGAATGTAAAGTTTAATTTTAATGCTTCTAACAGCATAGTGAAAATAATTTTGTTATAGTGGCACAAATGTATGTGATATTTCCTAATGAAAATGCTTGAGGGAATGATGACATGAAGGAGGATGAGGAAAATGCTGCAAAAAGTGGATGAGATGAAAGTATCGTACAATGTATGACCTGTGAAGATAATTCATTAATGTGGTCTTTATCTTGGGCCAGTGGCATTGTGATCTGGATAAAGAGCATCTTATTTGATCAGTCTTCTCCAGATGATGGACCCAACTGAGTTTCAGAAGGAATTTTTGTTTTCAGAAACTCTAAATCATACTTTGACTCAGACTTGGTCTCAGCTTTGGAATGGGCATGTGACAGGGTCTTTGGATCAGATTGCATCTATGTGCGCTCTCTCTCTCGCGCGCGCTCTCTCTCTCTCTCTGCAATACCAATGGCTGCAGTGCAGGGGTGGAATACGAAAGGGTTAACTACCAGTTCAGGATTTATGAGCTTCCCTGCCCACTGTGAGCCACCTGCCTGTAAATCGTCATAAATCGACATTAGCGCGTCATTAGCACTCTGCCTGCCGAGAAGCAGCCCTCTTTTCTTGTTTTTTTAACCGCAGCTGTGCCTCCTTCGGCAGCTGAAGTTGAAAAATCAGGAAATAAAGATCAGGTAAGAGCCCAGGTGGGCAGGTAGACAAAAACATCAGCAGACATAGAAGCGGAGAGAGGTGACAGAACCAGTAGAAACCCACCCCTGCTGCAGTGGTGAAAAATTAGAACAAGGAAATGAATTCATATATTTTGATAAACTGTTTCCAAAAACAAATGGCACTATATAAAAGCAAACTTCTGAAAGTATAAAATGTGGTAAGACCACAACTGGATAAGCTTAAAAGCTGAATGTAGTGGGAATCAGATCAGGGGTGAGGTCAGATCAGATTATTCAAAATTTTAAACAACCGGTTCTGTGGGTGTGGCTGGGTGGGTGTGGCCATGTGACTGGGTGGGCGTGGCTTTTTTTGCAGGCCCCCTTTTTTTTGCCTCCTGGGACTCGGGAGCCTCCTGGGGGGCATTTTTGCTCCCAGAAGACTTTCCTGGGTGCGATGACCCGGGGCGTGGCACAAAAGCAACACAGTCAGATAAGCAATAAGAGTCTCTTTATTATTTCCAACTTTGCCCCCAATGTCCAGGTTACCTTCGGGCTGGAGAAAAACTCTCCCAGGAACAGCCTTTCACTATAGAAATTTCAGTCCAAAACAAGGTACACACAAACTGTTACTTAAAATCCAAACAAACCAAACTGAAGTAATTAGTTTGGCAGGGCAGGGCAGGGCAGGGCAGGGCAGGAGCAGGAATTTCAGACTGGAAAGCACGGCAAAACACACACAGTTGGGAAAATGCCAGGAACAGAGACACGACGATGCAAAGTAAAGTCACATTTGCTCCCAACAGCCTGCTGTGCACACAGCTTGCCATTGTGTTCCCAACTGCAGCTAATGAAGGGAATCAGGGCCTCTTCCTCCCCTGTAAGCCATGCAACCCATGTTGCTCTCCTCTCCATTCCTCCCTGCGTGCCCTAGGAAGAAGAGGGGATGGGCCTATGTCTTCCTCTGAATCCCCTCCCCCTTGCTCTACCTCTCCCCTGCTCTGCCCAGCCAGACTTTTCCCTTCCCCAGTTTCTTCCACAGCCAACGGAGCTACACTCCCACTCCCTGTCAGCTGTTCGGCTTCCTCCTCTGAGACAGATTCCGACAGGGGCATGACACTGGGGCTCAGGAAGGCAAAAAATGGAGCCTGGAGGAGGCGTTTTTGCTCCCAGGAAGCTTCCCTGGGGCTCAGGAAGGTAAAGAACAGAGGGGGGCAGCTCCCCCCTGCACTCCGTTTTTGAGCCTCCTGGGCCTCAGGGGAGCCTGCGGGGTGGCATTTTTGCTCCCAGAAGGCTTCTCTGAGACTCAGGAAGGCAAAGAACGGAGCGGGGGGCCTCAGCTTCCCCAGTCACCCCCCACAAGCACCCCTTTGCCTCCTGGGCCTCAGGGAAGCCTCCTGGGCGAAGCAGTAAGACAGCAAGGGGGCTCCTGGCACAGCTGATCATCGGAACTAGCTGATTGTCGGGAGGGGGCAAAAAAGAATTACCTTAAGGAGTGACTGGGTGGGGAGAACGCGGTCAGCGATGTCAGGCATGCGCACGATGTTGCGTATCCATGATAAGGACCGACTGGGAGGGGAAGGGCGGGCAGAGAGGGGCAGGACCAGCCAGGGGCACCATTTGCCGGTTCTCCGAACTGCGCAGAATCATAACAACCGGTTCTATAGAACCAGTCCAAACTGGTAGAATCCCACCCCTGAATCAGATATTTAAATGTGTATGATGAAACAAGAAAAAAATAGATGTGACAATGAATAGGTGCAAATTGAAAGTAGATTCTATATCAAAGTGAGTAACTAATACAAAAAAACCAAATATGGACAAAATGAGATGATTAAACTACAAATAACGGCAAAAATCATATCTGGAGATGAAAGGGAAGGCCAAGAAACACATGGATGGATCAGAAAGAGTGATGAGAATTGTGAACAGCAAAAGACAGTGCATGAATTGATTTATGGATCTGGTAGAAACAAAGATGATTTGCAAAGATAGAAAGACATGGAAAAATATAATGAACAGTATTGATGTATAAACCTCATTTAGTCACAGGTTTCAGCAGTACAAATAGTCCTCAAGTCACAATGCTAAATGGGACTGGAATTTCTGTCATTAAGCAATGCGGTCATTAGCTGAAATATCACATGACTTGATCATTTCTTGATGGTAATCCCAGGATTCCCCATTCCTGCCATTAACTGAATTCTACCAGGTGGGCCTAGTCACATCCAAGCCTCTCTGAGATGTCACCAGAAGACTCGGGAAGAAGGCCTGGCATGGCCAGCTACAAAGGGCTGGGTTGACATGTCTCATGAGTGGGAGGAAAACAACTACGATCGGCTGGGGACAGCAGGGACTGCAAAGTGCAGGGTAATGGGGGCTCTGCATAGTAGTGCCAGAGTGGCTGGCTATAATGTGGAGTTTGAGAAATCACTCAGCAGCAATAATGGTGCTGGGGCTGAAGTTGGTACCGGGGTGAAATGAGGTTGCTAAAGACCCCAGACTTCTGCCTAGTGTCACTGCCTAGGATTACAAGGCTGTGCAGGGCAGCCAAAAGGGCAGAGACGTGGAACAGATATGTGGGGGGGAGGGGAGTGAGTGAGATGAAGTACCCCTAGAGATGCACAGTATGTGCACGCAGACTGCCAAGTGCCTGAATTTTGATCATGTAAATGTGAGGACATTACTACAGCCATAACTTCAGGGACTGGGCATCATTACTATTCATTCAATGCTGCTGTAATTTTGAACAGGCACTGAACAAACGGTTCAGAACTACTTTTATTCTATTCAAAGTGTTAATGTTTGAGCATATTAGGGTCTTGTATAGCAGAACAAATTACGGTCATCACAAACGTTCTAGCAAGTTTCTTTCCTTCAAGCACGGTATTTAATTGATAGCTTTAAATTGTTATTGATATTTAACAGAGTTGCTTACCACTGTTAAAATAAGTATAACTATCTACTTGTTGTAGCATGGAACAGAATGTTCTAAGATACTGGAGAATATACACTGCTCAAAAAAATAAAGGGAACACTTACACAACACAGTGTAACTCCAAGTCAATCACACTTCTGTGAAATCAAACTGTCCACTTAGGTAGCAACACTGATTGACAATCAATTTCACATGCTGTTGTGCAAATGGAATAGACAAGAGGTGGAAAGCATAGGCAGTTAGCAAGACATCCCCAATAAAGGAGTGGTTCTGCAGGTGGTGACCACAGACCATTTCTCAGTTCCTATGCTTTCTGGCTGATGGTTTGGTCACTTTTGAATGCTGGCGGTGCTTTCACTCTTGCGGTAGCATGATACGGAGTCTACAACCCACACAAGTAGCTCAGATAGTACAGCTCATGCAGGATGGCACATCGATGCGAGCTGTGGCAGGGTTTGCTGTGTCTGTCAGCGTAGTGTCCAGAGCATGGCGGCGCTACCAGGAGACAGGCCAGTACATCAGGAGACGTGGAGGAGGCCATAGGAGGGCAACAACCCAGCATCAGGACCATTGCCTCCGCCTTTGTGCAAGGAGGGACAGGAGGAGCACTGCCAGAGCCCTGCAAAATGACCTCCAGAAGGCCACAAATGTGCATGTGGCTGCTCAAACGGTCAGAAACAGACTCTATGAGGGTGGTATGAGGGCCCGACGTCCACAGGTGGGGGTTGTGCTTACAGCCCAACTCTGCAGGACGTTTGGCATTTGCTAAGAACACCAAGATTGGCAAATTTGCCACTGGCACCCTGTGCTCTTCACAGATGAAAGCAGGTTCACACTGAGCACATGTGACAGACATGACAGGGTCTGGAGACGCTGTGGAGAATGTTTTGCTGCCTGCAACATCCTCCAGCATGACCGGTTTGGTAGTGTGTCAGTAATGGTGTGGGGTGGCATTTCTTTAGGGGGCCGCACAGCCCTCCATGTGCTCACTAGAGATAGCCTGACTGCCACTAGGTATCAAGATGAGATCCTCAGAACCCTTGTGAGACCATATGCTGGTGTGGTTGGCCCTGGGTTCCTCCTAATGCAAGACAATGCTAGACCTCATGTGGCTGGAGTGTGTCAGCAGTTCATGCAAGATGAAGGCATTGTTGCTATAGATTGACCCACCCATTCCCCAGTCCTGAATCCAATTGAGCACATCTGGGACATCATGTCTCGCTCCATCCACCAACGCCACATTGTACCACAGACTGTCCAGGAGTTGGGGGATGCTTTAGTCCAGGTGTGGGAGGAGATCCCTCAGGAGACCATCCACCACCTCATCAGGAGCATCCCCAGGTGTTGTAGGGAGGTCATAGAGGCACGTGGAGGCCACACACACTACTGAGCCTCATTTTGACTAGTTTTAAGGACATTACATCAAAGTTGGATCAGCCTGTAGTGTTTTTTTCCACTTTAATTTTGAGTGTAACTCCAAATCCAGACCTCCCTGGGTTGCTAAATTTGATTTCCATTGATAATTTTTGTGTGATTTTGTTGTCAGCACATTCAACTATGTAATGAACAAAGTATTTAATAAGAATATTTCATTCATTCAGATCTAGGATGTCTTATTTTTGTGTTCCCTTTATTTTTTTGAGCAGTGTATGTATATAAAATTATATTCAACTGAAGAAACTCAAGTTTCTTTTCACTTTAAAATTAATTTTCTTAATTGGTATAATCAGTGAATAGAGTTGCAAATAAAAATCTGTATAAAATAATTGTACAGTTGTACATAATTATAAAATAATTAAGTACAACTGTAAGGGTACATCAAATCTGAGGCGTAGAAGTTCCAATTCCTGGGAACATGGCTAACTGAACACACACCTGGGGAGAGATCTCTGAATGATTTTTTTCTTGGGGTGTAGCTCTTCTGCCTTCTAACTGAAGGGACTGGCATCTCAATAGTTTTTATGACCCACCCAATCAGGGTGTGTCGAAGAACTTTCCCTCAGAACCCTTCAATACAGCTGTAAGCCAGCAAACGGCTTCTGGAGTTGAACTCCGAAGCTATCGGCATGCTGGGAGGAGAGAGGCTGCTATCTGTTCAGGGTTGAAGAAGCCGCTATTTTGAAATTCACTTTCAAACGGACAATAAGTTATGCCTTTCTCTTCTTAATCACCTTCAACGACTATTATGTCAGGGTTCCAAATGATAGATCCATAGTAGGCAAAACAAAGCAGGTTGATTCCTCAAAGAATAGCTTTATTGGATATGTCATGTTGGCACAAATATGCTGAAAACCGACTCTGAAGGTTCCCGCAGTTTTCACCTGATTAAAAGTGAAAGTTTTTCCCTTTTGCCAAATTATCAATCACATGGTCCAATCAAGGCTCCTTCCAGTTGTATGACTCCTCCTCTCTCTGATCAGGTCTGAGAATGTCCTTGGTTCCCAAGAGGAAGTGTTTTGTTTTGGCTACAAAACCCCAGCTATTCCTATTCCCCCCTCCCTAGCCCTCAGCTCCAGTGTGGCAACACTGAAGTGGCAAAATGGCTTCAGTCAGGTCAGCTTCAGGGTTGACACATTAACCTTTTTAAGTCAACTTAAAAAGAGTCTTCGAGCTACAGCTTGCTATACCTTTTTGAAGACTCACACCATTTTAGGGATCTCTTTTTGTTTCAAAGAACAAGGAAGAAGGTTGTTAAGGCAAGGCAAATAAGGGAAGTGTGGTGAGAAAAAAAATCGATGGAGAAAGATAAAGATTGAAAGCTGTGGTTTTAGTTTACTATTGTAGTAACTGGTAGCTTGATCTTCCTAGCTGTGGGTGGCTAAAATGTTCTGATTCTGATTAAAAGAGGAAACCAAGATGGTGGAGCAAAGTATTAGAGATATATTTGAAAGGTCTCTAAATAAAATACGCCAATTTGTTGACCAGCTCTTCTCCGATGATAAAAAAAAAATCCTCTCAAATTACTTCTGAGATGCAAACAGAGGTGGAGAAGGTTACCAAATTGTTGAGGCAACTTCACAAGTAACTGAAAATAGTTCAAATGTAAACCTCTGAACACAACTGAAAGAAGAGCGTCGAGAAAAAAGTCAAAACGGGGTCTTTTTCTTTAAAGACCTTAATAAGGTTGAGGATCTTGTGATAAAAAGAATGTCTTTGACAAAACTTCCAGAGAAGAAAAAGATTTTACCCCATGATGGAGTGACTTGAATTTAATGAGTTAACTGGAATTAGGATGCATTTTTCTATGCTTGATAGGTGCAGCTAAAAGAAAGATTTACCGTATTTTTCGGACTGTAAGATGCACCGGACCATAAGACGCACCTAGGTTTAAAAAAGGAAAACAAGAAAAAAAAATAGTTTTTTTGCCTCCGTGCATCCCATTTTCGCCCTCCCCAGTGTCTAGAAGCATTCTGCAGGCCACAAACGCGCTCATTTTTGAGCGTGTGTCCCATTTTCGGTCTCCCTGATGACAGGGAGGGCAAAAATGGGACCGCTGGAGGCCAAAACCGGGCCCATTTTGGGCTTGCGGAGTGCTTCGGCACGCCGGAGAGGGCAAAAACTGAACCCCACAGAGTGTTTGACCATATGTTGTCCGTTTGACAGGAATGCTTCTATCCAGTAGTGCAGGTGTCCAGAGATACCGTAAGATTTTAGTTTTAGGAGTAGTTTGTCGTGTACCACTGAATCAAAGGCTTTACAGAAGTCTATGTAGATGGGTGTCCGTGCTTGGAATTGTCCGAAGGATCCAGAAATTTGTCTTAAAGATCTTAAAAATTGGCCACCCCTTATTTTTAGTTTAAAGACCTGCTGATGAGGAAGATCACATAGATTCCTACAGGGACGTTGTCATTCTGGTGGGAGGGAGGAGGCTTGGGATTTCTGTATGAGGCTTCCGTTTCTATTCCTTGCTTCGTTTTAACTTTCAGGACCTTGGGAGGGGGAAAAAGGAACGTGCATTGGGCCAGCCGCCTTATCTTTCCTCTGGAGAAGAGCAGTAGCTTTGCCTTGAAGACGAGTGTTTATCACCTTCTTGGCCTGAGTTTCCCGTAACATCTTTACACACCACGATTGGCTCAATGATGAATTATTGGGAGGGGCTCTGTCTGCAATGGTTTATCTAATATTTTGAGTGGGAAAAGTTACTTCCTGCCTAGATCACTCGCTATCACAATCTTCCAATAAAAGTTTCCTTTTAATATGGCTTTTTTCCCCCAAAAGTTCTGCTTTCTTGAGAAGACTGGTGAGGCAGGACCTTACAGAGCCAGTCATTTTCTGAATACATTCTTCCTGGTTCTTAAGAGGTGCAGCCCTTCTCTTGCCAAAAGCTCTTCATGTACATAATACAGACCATGGTCTAAGAATCTAAAGTGCTCTTTTTGGCATCAACTCTTAAGACAGGGTTCAACTCTAAAACCCTTTTGGGATGTTGATCTTTTATTGGAAATGCAGATAAATAGACCACTTGTACTCCTTGCTTCTTAATTTTCTTGCCTAATTGCTTGTAATCCCTTAATATTGTTTTTCAGGTTCATTGACATGTCATTTGTCCCTATTTGAAGGAGGAGAAAGGGATTGTAATCTGTGGGCTTGATTATTTTAGTAAGGTTCTCAGTTACATTTTTTTATTTTGGTCAACATACTTCCCTAGATGTCCAAACTGCAAATGGATGGTTCTGTTTCCCTGAGAATTTAATTTCCTATCACTAACACGTGCCTTTTTCCTCCTAGAAAAACTCTGGCCTTCTTCCAAATACTGTTCTAAGTCTGAGCTACTTCCAATCGCTGGATTACAATCACTGTTCTTTGTCATTTGCATCGCCATCGAATTGGTTCTGATGTCTTAGGGCAATTTCCAATCCATCAGTTTTGTCACAAGTTCTTTAAAAAAAAATTAGGTTCCCTGGTAGTGAGTATGACACATTTCCTAAGTGCTAACATTTACTTTTATTAGAAGTAGAAAATGATTTATAAACTTTCTAAAATCAACATGATGCAGCAGCTGGAGAAATACCCAAAGGCTAGTAGTAATATCAATCTGTAGCTTATTCTTCCCTTAGAAAAATGTCAACATTTGTAAATATCAGAGTTGGCATAAATGTAGCTGACAGAACTAGTCATCTTCGAATCACAGAAATTGTACCCTCTAATGAAGTCAAAGTAATGTACATTGCAAAGGGTGATGAATGCCCTGGATAAGAGAGGCAGGCAGTTCAACTTAACCTACTGTTCAAACATCTGTTTGCCAAAGGAGAAATTGTGTCTGGTGGAACTTTTTTTTTCTCAATATTTTTTTTATTTTTTTCTTATTTCAACAAACGTATCGTCTGAACAATGTGGCACCGGAGTGTCTTACATTTTAAAACAACTGTGAAATATTCTTCATATTTAATACAATTTACAATCTTTTAAAATTTGATATTAATACACATATTTTATTAAATTGTCATTCTTGATTGTTTGGTATTTGAGTATGTTGTTTCTGTGTCAATCTCTGTATTCTTAATATCATTCCTTTTACTACAAATAATACATTAATAATCATATTTGCAGTGTTTAACAGACATATATAATTCTAATAACAATTCACAAATTTATATTGCATTGTAATCTTCCATTATTTATCCCCTTTTTAATTTTTAATTATGCCATTGTTATATTTAAAAAATATCCCCTTTCTAATCACATTTTAATACAAATAAAATAGTATTCCTAATATTTACATTTAACAAGTTATATAATTTGAATAATACTACAGTTATTTTTATGTCAATCTAATTCCACATATTCCTTTTCCTACAATAAGATGTTAGTATTCATATTACATTTAACAATTATATGTCTTAACTAATAATACATATATTTATGTTAGATTATAATCTTCAATTGTTTCTAACTTCCAGCTCTATTGTAACTTATCTCACTATTGTTTTTCGGAAGTGTTCCTTTTTTTTTTTAACCATCCTCTCTCACTTTTATTAAAGCTTTAATTATTTGTTTCTTAGCTTGTCTCTCTTGAATCTTTGACTCTATCTGGTTCCACTTCTTAGCCAATCCTCTTAAACATTTCTCTCTTCTCTACTGTGTTCCATTGTCTCATTTTCAAGTTATCTATTCTTACCCCTATCTTTCTCCCAAAAAATATCCCTGCAATTCCAAATCCTATTTAACTTCACTTAAAGTACTCTCCCCTTGGTTTATTTCATCAAATATTTTCATTTTTCTTTTTATTTCCTTTTTATCATTTCTTCTTGTTTGTTGTTTTGTCTGTTCTATTTTTCCAGCTTCTGGTACTCTTTCAGTTGACTCCTCTACTTTCTGGGCTTCCTGTTTTCTTTTTTTGTCATTTGTGTCTCAATTTCCAGCTCTGTATTTACTATGCTCTGTATTTTACTCAAGATCTCCTCACATCTTGTCAAGTTGTCTTTTATATCCTGAATTTCCAAAGCAATTTCTTTCCAGATTCCACTCATCTTTGTTTTTGTTTATTTTATTTCTTTTTGTCCAATAGTCCAAAAATCGTTTATTCAAACCAAAGCCACTTTTCAAACAAGAAATTCAATGTCCAATGTCCAGGAGTCGTTATATCCCCAAAATTAATCAATCTATTATTTTAAGTAATCCAAGAGTGCAGCCTTCATAAATCCCTCTACCGGTTGAGTCTTGTATTGAAACTTTCAGGAATCTTTTGGTAATAAAGTTTCTCTTATTTTTAATTCTCCATAAGCTGGGCCTTTCCAGGACACTGGGAATATGTTATGTCTTCCTTTGACAGCAGGTGGCACTCTTAAATCAGTTTTCACTTTGTCTTGTCTTTCTTATTAGACTTTACTGATATATTCCAAAAGTAAAAATTAGTTTTTTGTAAAGATGGTTTCAGCATTTTAAAATACCTATACAAAGCCAATCTCTATTCAATTTGAAAATCCAATTTTCTGTATTTTTAACAAATTTTCTATTTTTTCCTTTAATCCCTTTCCTTTCCGTTTTTAGAATTTTAAGATTTTACTCGAAGTGTTAGGTCACCACCACTTTAAGGATAGTTATGAATCTCTCTTCTTCTGAATATTCTCTTTGGGGGTTACACTTTAGATAAAAAGGATTCTTCTCAGCCAGTTCCAGACACTATTCACCAAAGCTATAGCCTCAGAAGACACAGGCTGTTACACAGCTTTTTTTTTTTTCAGGGCATAAAAGGCAAAGGTTGAACTGGGAGTTGGTTCAAAATATGTGATTGTCTCCGGAATTTAATTAGCTGAGATGGTGGCGCCCAACTAGGAAGGTGAGGCTCTCACTCCTGGAGTACTATCTCCCTATAAAGCCACCACCTGCACCTGAAATCACTTTTAAAGCTGCTGCCTGCACCAGTAACCATGAGTAAACCAGAGCCCAAAAAACAAGCCCCAAAATGCTAGATTCTGAAGCCGTGGAGCCCTAATAATGCTGGCGGAGCTCCTGCTAACTGATCCGGAGCCCTCCTCTCCTTCCCCAGAGAAGTTAAGCTGTTTTGATCGAACCCTATTAACCACACTGGTGGAGCTCTTGAACTGAATCACTTGGAGCCTGCGGAGTGCAAACAACGTACCTTCATTTAAATCCCTCACACAGCTGATAGAAGTATCTTCCACGCCAGACAACGTGTTTCCATTAATATCCCCCACAAAGTTTCCCCGGAGTCACATCGGACAGCTGGCAGGGAGAAACAAGGAGGGGGGAGAAAGCCCTGAGGCTCTTAGGAGACAAAAGTCACCCTAGACGGCAGAGGAATGCTTCGGTGGTCGCGAGGAGAGGAGAGTCTCCATCCAAACTAAAAAGAGAACTGCCAGCATGGCTAAATTGAAACCAGGAAGGCAGCTGAGACAGAAATGAAAAAGAAAGGAAAGATCTTGTAACAGTGTTCTTAGTCTTGGTAAGAATCACTCCAATTTCTGCAGTGGAATTTTCCTTGGAAAGTGGGACTCAAAGGAGGAAAATAGCTGCAATTAATGATCTGGAGTGACTGTCAGATTTAGTTAAAAAAAAAAGATATTGCAACTAGAAGTAACTTTAAAAGTAAATGACAGATTGGATTGGTTAACCCAAATTTCTGGACTGTATTTTTACTACTACTCAACTTGAAGAACTTTAGGAAACTATTGGAAAACAATCTTATTCAGAGACATATTGATTGTAGTGAAGTGTTTTAATTCAGCGAGTTTTGCTCTCTTTCAAAAGTCCAGCATGCTTTGAACATCTTGTTACAGCCTATTGTTTACAGAGTAATAGCAGCAGCAATCAGAGCAATAAATTCCTCTCACCCAGTAAATCACAGCTGCTAGTAAAACAATTAACCCTTTCCTTGCAGACTCTCAACACTACCTCATTACTTTAATCAAACACTCATTAATTCGTTACCTCAAAACTTACAACTTTTCTACCTCATCACCTATATCAATGATTAGATAATAAATTTCTATAAAATAGTTTATTAATGGTTTAATTGATTTATTAAATAATCAATTTCTGTAAAATATTTTATTAATGCTTTAATTGATTTATTGTTTTAATTGATTAGTGTGATTAGAGTGCAAATAGTGTGATTACTGATTAGTTTAAAAGATCAAGATTCATGTAATTTAATTGATTAGTAAAATCAGTGATTTAGTGAATTTAATTGAACAGTGTGATTAATGATTAGTGTAATTAATTGTTTAGTGATTAGTGTAATTAATTGATTAGGCTGATTGTTGCTTAGGAAAATTATTTGACTAGAGAGATTACTGCAATTGATTGATTCGTGTGATATTGGCTATATTGATTACCCAAAATTATTCCATTAATTAATTTAATCAACGTATCATCTTAACAAACCTACCATGCCAGGAAAAAAATCCAATGCCAAACCTCAACCTAAAGAGAAAGTAATCCCCACCAACGAACCACAAGACTCTTGCACATGCCTTAAATGCTACAAAACTCTAAAGGATAATGAAAACTCCATCAAATGTTCTCTGTGTAACAAATACGCTCATCATGACTGCTTGGGATTACCTGAGCAAATGATTCAATACCTAGAATCATCCAATGAGTTTCCATATCTCTGCAAATCATGCAGACCCAAACTGGATCTGTTGGAAAGAGTTGATACCATTGAAACACGATTAACATCCCTTGACACCATAGTAGCATTCCTGGACGCCTTAAAAGAAAGATTATCCAACCTCGAAAAAAAAGACACAATGCAAAAACCTGAACATCCAATAGCTACAAACCACATCTCTACCCAACAACCACAACCCAATCCACAACCCAATCCACAAAAAAACATAACCCAGACAAATATTGATATCCCAATCCTCATCAGAGAAGCTGTTGAGCGTGAACGGAAACGTCCAAATGCCATCTTATTTGGTCTAGAGGACATCAATGATAATGATGACATCACAACTGTCCGAAACTTCATCAGTGATTATCAAGCATCAAGCATCTCCCTTGATGAAATACTTGACATTTCCTGCATTGGCCGAGAGCTCAAAAACAGAGACGGCTCTGTGGCCCCACGCTTCTGCAGGGTCATTTGCAAAAATGAATCAAGCAAACGTAAATTCATTTACACTATAAATTCACTCACCCAAACCAACACCAACCATAAGAACCTCCGTTGTCGCCCTGACCTAACCATACAGCAACGTGCCCGCTCCCGTGTACTCCGCACTGAACTCAAAAAACGTCTAGACAATGGAGAGAAGGACCTGTACATTGACTACCATGCTGACTGTATCAAAAGTAAGTCACACAACCCGCAACTCAGCTTTAACCTTCAACCACAACCCTACCTCAACCAATCCACCATCACCCAAGACTAGGCACGCACGCCCCTAACTACCTCAATTCCAACTACTGCTGGCCTTAAATGCAAGCTACTCAATGCAAGAAGCCTCGCGAATAAAATACCTGAATTTTTCCTCTTACTAAATATGGCTAAATTTGACATTATATTTGTCTGTGAAACATGGCTCAACGCATCTCTCCCTGACTCCATACCACAGTAAGAGACTATCATGTTTACCTATCAGATCGTGAAATTCATAGAGGAGGTGGTGTTGCTATCTTCTATAAAAAGTCCTTACATCTAAAAAATATCCAAGTTACCCAGGAGCTTGCTCTTCCTGAGACCATCATCTGTGAACTATCCTTAAATATCACATTTCAATTCTTACTATGTTACAGAGCACCTGATTATGACATCAAACATGTAAACAAGCTAAATACACTACTAACATGGGCAGCATCCTGCCCATACCCTTTTATCTTTCTTGGTGATTTCAATCTACCTCATATTGACTGGTCCCTAAATGAATGTACAACTGAAACCATACACGCAACCTTCTACAATTCTGTTACAAATCTGGGACTGGAACAACTAGTAACCAACAACACTAGACTAAACAACTGCGTTGATCTCATCTTCTGCAATAGTTTGAATTTAATTTACGGAATACAAGCTAAAGAACCCTTTTCCAGCAGTGACCACAATATGATTGACTTTTGTCTCAACATATGCCCACACAAAAATCACCACAATGATGTAATCCCCAATTATAACTTCAAAAAAGGCGACTATGATCTTATAGACAACGATCTCTCATCCCTTGATTGGCAGTCTCTATTCACTGGATGAAATACTGTTGAAGACCATTACAACATATTTTTTCTTGAAGTCAAAAGAGGCATCAAACTATATGTACCAACAACAACTCCCCAAACAAACAAACAAAACAGATTACCCATAACAATAAGGAAACTTCAATCCAAAAAGAGATCACTCTGACCGAAAAACAAATCTGGTCACGTTGCCAATTTCAAAAGCCGATACAAAAATTTATGCCACCAGATAAAGACTGAATGCACCAATTATCACATTAAACAAGAGGAAAACCTTCTATGCACCAATTCCGCTTTTTACAATTTTGTAAACAATAAACTAAAAGACTCAAGGTCCATCCCACCCCTGATAGGACCTTATGTTAAAGACTGCAACGACGACACCATTAAAGCCAACCTCTTTAACACATTCTTCGGCTCAGTATTTGTAAACAGCAATGGATCGTGCCCAGTATTTCCTAGCCGAACCACAGATAAGTACAATGATCTAATACATATCGATTTTACAGAAGACAATGTTGAAAAAGCACTACGCACTCTAAAACCATCTCTATCTATTGGACCGGATGGAATATGTGCCTACTTCTTAAAAAGGCTATCCACTGCCATAGCCAAACCTCTAAGCATAATCTTTGAAAAATCTTTCAGGACCAGCTCCTTGCCTAACCTATGGTCACAAGCCATGGTCATCCCCATCTTCAAAAAGGGAGACCCCAGCCTAGTTGAAAATTACAGACCAATCTCTTTATGCTGTGTCACCTGTAAAGTCATGGAATCAATTATTAACCAATCCATTATCCTCCACTTAGAGACAAACAACCTACTCTCCAATAAACAATTTGGTTTCAGAAAAAAACTATCCTGTAATCTGCAACTCTTTCACTGCAAAAGCATATGGACGACACAACTCGATCAGAGCAAAGCAATAGACTACATAGACTTCTGTAAAGCCTTTGATTCAGTGGTACACGACAAACTACTCCTAAAAATAAAATCCTATGGTATCTCTGGACAATTGCATAACTGGATAGAAGCATTCCTGTCAAACAGACAGCAAATGGTCAAAATTGGGAGTGTCCTATCAAATTCTGTACCTGTCAATAGTGGTGTCCCCTAAGGCAGTGTTCTAGGACCAACTCTTTTCATACTCTACATAAATGTCCTCTGTAATCATATTAAGAGCAACTGCATTCTTTTCGCTGATGATGTAAAGCTGTTCAATACCACAGACAATACTGCTACCCTTCAAAAAGATCTTGACTGTGTATCAGAATGGTCAAACAAATGGCAACTTCAAATGGCAACTTTTTATATTTGTAATTTTTGTTTATCAGAGAGTTCTTTTATGCAATCATGTTGATTTCATCTAAAGTCTCTCGATTTTCTTTCTCAGTGGTATTATGCTATATTAAGCTTTTATAATCTCATATTTCAGAGTTTGCCAAGCTCTTGAGTTCTTTTCCACTTTAGGATTTCTATATATTCTAAGACAGTAGTTTGCCTTTCTTGATTATTTGTGCCTGCATTATGTTGAATTCTGGAATGGCATGCTCACCCTCCCCCAAAGTTCCTACAATTTCAATCCCTTCTATCATTTCCTTCCTATTAGTAAAAACTAGGTTCAGTATAGATGACTGTCTACTTCCCTCCTCTTATCTTTTGGATAACAATATTCTCAGTTAGTTTTGTCAGGAATCTGTTACATCTCCCACATGGTTAGAGTTTGTCTCCCAATTAGTATCAGGATAGTTAAAGTCCCTATTTCAACTGTGGTATGTAGCTAACCTATTAGCAAAAGATCTTTTATTTCCTCTGTGTGGTTTCTTCTACCTTTTATATTAACCCAAATTTATTCAGGAAGGCTTCCAACCTCGGTTTTATGTGTTTCTCTAATGAGGTAGTTATTTTTTTATGTATAATGCAACTCCAACTCCACCTTTGTTAGGAATGATTCTGTTTTAAGAAACAATTTAAATCCTTTGAGCAATATGTTCCAGTTAACAGTTTCATCCAGGGGTGGGATTCAGCCGGTTTGAACAAACCGGATGTTAATTTTAGTTCCTTTTTTTCCCCATTTTTTTTAATCTGCATATGCACAATATATTAATAGTGTGCCATCAATATATCATACATTTTAGTTATAGGCAAAACGAATAATATCAATCGTATCTCTCAATGCATATATTTCACATTAATTCATAATCCTTCAGTGCTTATTTTCAACCTTTCAAAACTCTCTCCAAATGCCTACCACCATATCAGTTAAACATACCTAGTAATTCCATTATTCAATTTTCTCCCTGCTTTTATTTTATTTTTTAAAATAAAAAATTCTCATTTCTGATGCGAGAGGGACTTCAGTGGTGGCATTCGACCGGTTCTGGAGAGCCGGTAGCGGCAATGAGCAGCAGAGACGGAACCGGTTCTCTCCACTTGCCCACCTGGCCTCCCATACTCACTTTTATGGCCAGAATTCGAAGAGCAGCTGCTTTGCGCAGCGCTGAACAGCGCCGCATGGCAGCTGCTGCAGCAACCAGCATCGTGCAGGCTGGAAGGAGGAGAGTTAGAAGCCTCTGCGCCTGCGCAAATTGCATGTTTGGTATGCTCATGCACGCAAAGTATGCACGTGTACACAGTGCGCCCACAAAGCCATACCCACCGAACTGGTACCAGCTTTATTTGAATACCCACTGGGGGACTTGCAAGCTTTTTGTTCTGCCAGGAGAGAGGCTCTCCCACTCTCCCATCAAGAGCAGGTGAGAGAAGCAGCCCGGAACTGAGACGAGTCTCTCCACTGTTCCTTCCAGCGGGGAGAGTGAGAGAGCCTCTCTCCTGGCAGAGCGAAAAGCTTGCAAGTCCCTCTCCCTTCGGGAAACAACTCCTGGGCAACTGAGAGAAACTATTCAGGTGACCCTGAGGACACAGTGGCCTCAACAACTCGCTACAAGGATGCAAATGACTAGCTGTCTGCAAGGAATATAAATCCTTCCATTCCCACTATCCTGTCAGAGCTGAAGAAGCTTCTTGGATGAGAAGCAAAACGTCTTCAAAGAAAAAAAACAAGAAAATCCAGTTGCCTCCTGAAAAAAGAAACTTTGGGACCACCATGATCTGGATGACTAAGAATCTCTATAGACTTTCAACGTATATAAACGATAAATAACAAGGAAAAAAATCAAGGAAACAGTCAGTCCACTAAAGAAAGAAGATGGCAAGGTAGTAACAGGCAGTAGAGAGGAAGCAGGGTTGCTTAATTCATTCTTTGCATCAGTCTTCACACAAAAAGAAACTATAACCTAACCTACCAAAATCATAACTGTAAAAAAGACTAGAAATAAAAATTAAAATAAGTAAGAAAATGGTAAGTGAATAACTGCTTGATGAATATAAATCACCAGGACCTGATGGATTACATCCCAGAGTTATGAAGGAACTGCCAGATGTTACCTCAGAACCATGGGAGGATTGGAAAAGGGTTAATGTGGTTCGCATTTTTTAAAAAGGGCAAAAAAACCAGATCCAGGAAATTACAGACAAATCAGCCTACCATCAATACTTGGGAAGATCCTGGAAAAGATAACAAATAACAGATCTGTGAACATCTAGAAATAAATAGTTATAATTAATAGCCAGCATGGGTTTGTTAAAAACAGATCGTGCCAAACCAATCTCACAGTTCTTTGACAAAGTGACTAAATTAGTAGAGCAGTGAAATGCCTTGGATATAGTATACTTAGACTTCAGCAAGGCATTTGCCAAATAAAACCACAACCTACTTCTTGGTAAGCTAGAAAAATGAGGGATAGACAGCATCACCATCAGATGGATTTGGAACTGGCTGACAAACCGTACTCAATAGTAGTCCTTAATGGTACTGATCTAATGGAGGGAAGTAAGCAATGGGGTACCACAAGATTCCTCCTCAGGCCCAGTACTTTCAATATCTTCATAAATGACTTAGATGAGAGAATAGAAGAGGAACTCATCAAATTTGCAGATGACATTAACCTGGCAGGAATAGCCAACACCCCAAAAGACAACCTCAGGATCCAAAAAGATCTTGACAGACTTGAACAATGGGCCCTATCCAACAAAATGAACTTTAATGTGGAGAAAAGCAGGATTTTATACCTGGACAAGGAAAAATCAAAAATATAAGTACAGATTAGGTGAAACCTGGCTCAAACACAGTAATTGTGAGAGGGCCCTTGGAGTCCTAGTGGATGATCACTTAAACATGAATCAGCATCATGCAACGGCAACCAAAATGGCTAATAAAATCCTTGGTTGTATAAACAGAGGCATAGAATCAAAATCATGTGAAGCATTAGTACCGCTTTACTAGCAGATTGAGGCCTGGGATAATAGATAGTTTACATGAAGGACATCTGGGTATTGCCAGAATGAAGGCACTGGCAAGGAATTATGTCTGGTGGCCAGGCATAGACGCAGACATAACTACTAAGGTCAGGACATGCCAGGCATGTCAACTATTGAGGCCTGTCCCACCAGCTGCCAATCCAGGGGAATGGGAATCGGCTAAGTCCCCATGGTCATGAGTCCACATAGATTTGGCGGGCCCTTTCCATGGCCACATATTCTTAATTGTAGTGGACTCTTATTCCAAATGGGTTGAGTTGTCCCTCATGCATTTTACTACTTCGACAGCTGTCATAAAAGTGTTAGACTGTTTGTTTGCAACTCATGGTTTTCCAGATGTTCTTGTTTCGGACAATGGTCCACAATTTGCATCAGCATTTGTTTCTAGCTAAGAAGCGGGTCCGGCACGCTCTGGCAGCCCCTTATCACCCAGCAGTGAATGGGCAAGCTGAAAGGGCCGTAAGGGAAGCCAAAGAGGTTTTAGGCAGACTCAAGGGAGAAGATTGGCACTCAAAATTAGCCACTTATTTACTATCACAACATATCACCCCTAGCTCAGTGACAAATCGTTCTCCAGCAGAGATCCTGATGGGAAGGAAGCTTAGGAATAATTTAGATAGGCTCCATCCAAGCTACTCTCCTTCAATTCCATTGATTTTTTTAGACAGGTGAGGTCATTCCAGGTAAATGGACCCGGTGTATGCTAGGAATTTTTGAGGTAATCCCCTCTGGTTGCCCAGCCAAGTGGTAGCTGTCACAGGCCCCAGGTCTTACCTGCACTTACCTGCATCCAAAACAGGTTTCATTGGAGACTCTGGGGAGGGGTGGGATGGGCCAGTCAGTCTGTTCAACTACCGGTTTGGCGAACCAGGTGTAAATTTAACATCCAGTTCACTTGAACCAGTGCGAACTGGCTGAATCCCACCCCTGATTTTAGTGGACCAAAGCTATAAATTGATTAATATGGAATAATTATTAGCTACATATGGATATTTGAATATGCATGACATTAATTCTATATATCAAATCAAAATTGGTTTGAAGCATTCAATTAAGATAATAAACCATCTGCATTTTTATATTCATAGTTTTGATGACTTGCTGAAAAATTAAGCTAATAACATCAATGTTAAATTCTGGTTATATTTGGTATGGTAGAGGTATGCTTTTTCATTCAAATGGTTTGATAAAATTTCAGAGATGAAACAACGAATTAACAGAATTTTTTAAAGAGAAGACATAAGTGGTTAGCGTCTGAAAACAGGAAAGTGTCATTAAAAGAAAGAAATTAGTCAGACATACAAGAAATGAAATGAATTAATTATTAATTAATAATTGATTTTGGTTGTGCATCTTTTTAATGTTTAGTTACATTGTGAAATACCCTTGGCTTAAATGTCCCTATCATTATTTAGCAATTTAAATATTTAATATTTCAAATTCATATTTGAAATTGTTTAATAATCTCAAATATTCTGAATGACTCTTCTTTTTGTCCTTGCTAGATGCATATACAATAGCAGAAGTAACCTACAAGTGGACGTTCAATGCATCAAAGTCAGTAGAAGTAGCTCCAGATGGTTCAAGGTTGAATCAGTATGATCTCTTAGGCCAAACAATTGGACAGGAAATTGCCAAATCCAGTACAGGTTAGTAGAAATAATGTACAGCGTTGATGAAGAATCCACTTTAATACTTGTACTTCTTTGTATTAACAATCAAAATACAATTTATTTCTTTTCCCTTTTTCTTAAAAAGTATGCAATACACTGTCAGCTTGCCAGTTTAACTTAGAATATAGAACTTGATAAATAATAACATTGGAGAGGACTTTAGAAATGTTATACAGGTAGTCCTCAATGAATGACCATAATTGAGCCCAATATTTCTGTTGCAGTGAGATGTTTGTTAAGCAAATTTTGCCCCATTTAATGACCTTTCTCTTTACAGTTGTTAAGTGAATTACTGCTGTTTTTAAGTCAGTGTCAGGCTTGTTCCAGTTTAGGCATTTAGGAAAGAAAGATCCTCGACTCCATGGTTGAAGTGAAAGGCTTACTTTTGCTAAGTTCAAATGGTTATAGCATAAGCAAAGCTGGATCTGAATTGTCCCACGCAAAGCCTGTGCTTTTCCCATCTCCCTGGCTCTCCCCCCATGGCCAGTCCATCAGTGTCCAATAGTATTCAATTTTGGTGTTTGGAGAATGGCTTTGAGGTTTGGCACCTCTTGTGGTTGAGTTTGACATTTTGTTCCTGTTCTGGTCTGCTGGCAGCCTGCGTAGACGGCAACAGATTCGGACAGTGGGGAGGAACACTGGCCAGTCCGGGAATCTGGGGAGGACTCGGACGAGGGTCCTGCGTCCAATGCAGAGATGGGACCAGTGCCATCTGGGAGTTATGTGCTGACTCCAGAGCCTCCAGAATCTGACAGCAGCGAGGCAGAGGAACAAGGGGAGCCTGTTCCCAGTGCATGCGTGCACAGAGCTGCCCGAAGGCAAGAACGTTAAGACAAAAGGGGTGACTCGGGAGTAAGGCTTGGAGGTGATTGGCCTTCCCATAAGATATAAAGGAGGAGCAAAGGGACAGGAACCTTTTTGGGAAACAACTTTGTTCGCTCTGTTCGGATTAAACCTTGAAGCTCTGTGTGGACTTTGTATTCCATTTGGCTTTTTACAGTTAATTTGGCACTTTAGTTGTTGGCAGCAACTCAAAGGAGATAAAGGAGGGTGCTTATCTTGAGAGACTGGGACTCATTATGGGCTGGGAATGAACATAATTCCCAGCCATTGAAATAAAAAGAGGGCTGTTTGAATTAAGCGTGTGATTAATTATGGTCTCAGGAAGCCTGGGTCAGAACAGTTCCCACGATTCTGTCCTTGATTGGCTGGTTCATTCTGGATTGACACCTCTGGTTCTTGTCAACCTGTCATTCCTTTCCTTCCTCTCTCTGCCCGTTCCCTACTTCCCCATCTTCCTCTTCCCTCCCCTGAATTTTATGGCAGGATGCCAGTGAAGCAAGCTGTCAGGGTTCCAATTAATAAATCCATTGCATTGACGACTCCACGGCCATTGAATTCCCCAAAGGTTACTTTTATTGGAAATATCATATTGACACATACCTGGTGAAAACCGACTCTGAAAACTCCCATGATTTTCACCTTATTAAAAGTAAAAGATTTCCTACTTTCTCAAAATAATCAGCCACATGGTCTAATCACCAGGCAGTCCGACAACCAGGTGTGAGAATGTCTTGGTTCTCAAGAAAAAGTATTTTGTTTTGGCTACAAAATCTCAAATCCTCCCTCCCTGACTCTCAGCTCCAGTGTGGCAACACGGAAGCAGATAAAATGGCTTCAGTCAGAACAGCTTCAGGGTTGTCACAAGGTATGCTGAAGACAGCAGGTCTGGCATTCTTCCCCCCTTAGAAAAGACATCAGTCCTGTGGGAGAAGGAGACAAAAAGAGATACAAACAGAGAGTTATTATTCAATGGAGTTTGCCTGTGTACTTGCAGATAATTTTTGAGGCTCAGAGATGTCGAGCCACTCTGTCTCCCAGGGAGGAAAATCTTTCCATTCTATGTAGTACTTTCTCTCTATGCTTGCCAGGGTCTAAGATTTGTTTAATTGCAAAATGTGGTTCCCCTTCAATTAGAATGGGGTTTGAAGATGGCTTCATTGTTGGGCATATTGTTGGGCATAAAGGAGAAGTGGTTGCTGCTTTTAACATGCTGCGGTGGAACACTGGACGAATGTAGTTGAGAGATTTGGACAGATCTTATTGCGCTGTTAACCGGGTTGATGACTTCATTAAATGAACTTAGGGCCTAATTTTTTAGATGGTTATCTAGACTGGAGGTATTTGGTAGACAGGTAAACATTGTTGTCTGTTAAAGGCTTTTGATTTGGAGTGCTTTTTAGCTGCTTGTTTTTTATAAGTCTCTGGTGCTTCCTCGAGCATTTTGCAGACTACCAGCCAGGTCCTTTGAAGTTCTATAATCCATTCCGCTAATGAGGTGGTTTGTGATTTGGCTTGGGGAAGTTGCCCATTGCAACTATGAAAGTTGTAAAACTAGTACTGATAATGTATAGCATTATTGTAGGTTACCCCTGTGAAAATAAGAAGGTTGGCCCAATTGTTTTGCTGGGAGTTAACGTAGCATCTCAGGTATTATTCTAAGACCCCATTCATGCGTTCACACAAACCATCCATCTGAGGTAATAGGAGGAGCTAAGCCCTTGAGCGGTGCCAAGCAATTTTAAGAACTCCTGCCAAAATTGTGAAGTGAATTGAATCTCATGATCCAAAATGATTTGTTCTGGGGATCCATGGAGTCTATAGACACGTTGTACGAAAAGCTTGATAAGGTATGTGCTGAGGGGATTTTGGAGTGAAGGATGAAGTATACTTGTTTGGAGAAAAGGTCAGCTTTGTTCAAATTATGGTGTACCCTTAGCTTTCTGGAAGTTCCACTATATGGAAAATTCTTTCCAAGGTGCTTAAGGTTTTGCTACTGGCTGAAGGAGACTGGGGATTTTTCCTAGATGCCTTTTGGCTGATGAGCAGATATGGCAGGTAGCCACATAGGCTTCAATGTCCTATGGTCACCAGAACTGGCATTTCACTAGGTTTAGGGTTTTCACAGCCAAAATGTCCCACCGTTTTAGAACCATGGCTTCTCTGGAGGATTGTGATGCACTGATGTATATCTCTGGGATATGCAACTTGGCACCCACTCAGGCTAAGTGATCTCATGTGGTACCCTCAGCTTTGTGGGTTTTAAACCATTAGCCTTTCTACAGCATCCCTATTAATATTATTAATAACTCATCTGGCACCTTCAGGTTAGCTTTTGCCAGCACTTTGGTGATTGCGCGGGATGCTGGCTGCTGGGAAGAGATGACTGGGTGAACAATTTAAACTTTGAAGTATTGTATTGGGGTAGATATTAAATTTCATCCCCAGGGCAGGGAGTCTGTGCTTTCTCCTCCACAGAGGGGTGGCCCAGGCCAGTGGTGGTGGCTGGGCTGGTACCAGTGGTGACATTTGCTGCGGTGCTGGTGCCGGTGAAGGCTAGGTGGAGAATACTGCAGCTGCTTGGGTCAGGGGCAGTGCCGGGCAATCTTGAGCCCCCCGGGCCCAAAATTATTGAAAGCGTCCCTCAAGAACTCGATCAAGGAGGACATTGGGGCGGGTGGTGTTTCCAGTTCATTTCTTGCCACTCCACACTCCTCTGACCCCCAGCAACCATTGGGGATTCGGTTGGTCATTGGAGGCCTCCACTTCTTCCAGCTCAGGGCAATCTCCATCACTTCAGGTCTGGAAGCAGCTTTTTTTCCAAGCTTTCATCTCCTCCTATTCATGTTTGTGAGCGGACATTTTATGCACGGTCCCCATGGTGTAGCGGTGTCTCTCCAGGTAGACTGCTGCTGCAGATCCAGCTTAATGTCAGGCTTGTCCCAGCTTAGTCACTAAAGAAAGAAAGCCTCTCGACTCCACGATGAAATTGAAAGATTCACTTCAAGCAGTTACAGTGTAAACAAAGCTGGATCTGAATATTCCCACATAAAGCCTAAGGATTTCCCATCTTCCTGGCCGCTCCCCTTTGATCAGTGTCCAAGAGTATTTATTTACCTTTGGTGTTTTGGGAACGGTATTTTGAAGTTTGGCACCTCTTTGGTTCAGCTTCGCCTTCCATTCTCACGATTCTGTCCTTAACTGGCCGGTTCATTCTGGATTAACTACACTGGTTCCAGTCGCCCTGCCATTCCCTCCCTCCCTCTCCCCGTTCCCTACCTTCCCATCTTCCTCCGTCCTCCCCTGCGTTTTATGGCAAGATACCAGCAAAAATGAGCAATGCTAAAGATGGCAGACCTGACAGTTAAGTGAATCTGGCTTCCCCGTTGACTTTGCTTGTCAAAAGGTTGCGAAATATGATCATATAAACCCCAAGAGACTACAACTGTCATAAATACATGACAGTTGCCAAGTGTGAAAAGAAGGACTGGGGGAGACATGATAGGAATGTCCCAATATTTGAGGGATGGCCACAAAGAAGAGGAAGTCAACCTAATTCTTCAAAGCACCTGAAGGCAAAGCAAGAAGCAATGGCTGGAAACTAATCAAGGAGAAAAACAACTGGGAACTAAGGAAAAACGTTCTGACAGTTAAAACAATTCACCACTGGAATGACTTGCCTGCAGGCTAGATGTTTTTAAGAAGAGGCTGGACAACCATTTGTCTGAAATGATATAGGGTTTCCTGCCTGAGCAGCGGGGTTGGACTAGAAGACCTCCAAGGTCCCTTCCAATTCTGTTATTCTGTTCTGTTAGAGATACATTTAACTGGTTCTGTTAATATGTAATTTTTTCAAAGTGGCTTATTCTGAGGAAGAATGGATAATTATTCTTTTGTTATTAATCTGGTCTCTTTTTTTTTCAGGTGAATACACAGTGATGACAGCTCATTTTCATTTGAAGAGGAAAATTGGTTATTTTGTGATTCAGACCTATCTTCCTTGCATCATGACAGTCATTCTGTCTCAGGTGTCATTCTGGTTGAACAGAGAATCTGTTCCTGCAAGGACGGTTTTTGGTATGTAGTCAGTAATAATTTATTATTTCATATGCTAACATAGAATGATGTATTATCCTTTTCCACCGTTTTTCTTTTAATAATCTTTTGTATACGATTGAAATTCATGAATGTATACATGTCTATCCGATGCTGTTTTAGGTTCAGTCTACTCTACAATTTTCCCGGAAGTTGGAATGAGAATTAAAATATGAAAGGGGTCATATTTAAACCCTTTTTTTTTTTTTTGCCAAGATGGGAGGAATGTAGGTATTAGTATAGTTGCCCCTCTCAAATCAGCAAACATTCATGAACAATTAAAACCATTAAAAACAGTACAAAAATAAATTAAATACAGATAAGGTCTTTATGTCTGGTTGTTTTGACATGCAATGCTGTATAGCAGCATCTTGAGGGTAGAAGATGAAACATTTTATGTCCAGGATGTGAGGGATGTATAGATACTTTCTCAGCCCTCTTTCTGACCCATGCAGTATACAGAGTGTCAATGAAAGGCAGTCTGGTTAGGGGTTTGTTTGGTTTTGTTGGTAGTTCTAACTATTTGTTGAAGTCTATTTCCTGTTTGGTTATACCAAACCAGACAGTTATAGAAGTACAAGTGACAGACTCAATAATTTCTCTGTAGAACTGTATCAACAGTACCTGGGGCAGTCTGAACTTTCTGAGTTGACGCTGAAAGAACATTCTTTGTTGTGCCTTTTTGATGATTATTCTAATGTTAGGTGTCCATTTCAAATCCTGGGAGATAGTAGAACCCAGAAACCTGAAGGTCTCTACTGTTGATACCGTGTTGCCTAATATTGTAAGAGGTGGTAGAATAGGAGGGCTCCTCCTAAAATCCACTTTCAACTCTACAGATTTAAGTATGTTCAGCTCCAGATTGTTTCAGCTGCACTACAGGGCCGGTTGTTCAATCTCCCTTCTGTATATAGGCTCATCCCTGCCTTGAATGAGACCAAAGACCATTGTATCCTCGATAAACCTTTCCACTGATTAATTGTTCTCGCTGTCAGGAAATTTCTCCTTAATTCTGCATCGTATCTCTCTTTGATTATCTTTCAGCAATTATTTCTTGTCCTGTCCTCAAGTTCTTTGGAGACTAGGTTGACTTCTCTGTGAACGCCCTCAAGCATGGAAGATTGCTATCGTTCACCTCTACTCCTTCTTTTTGTTAGACTAGGCATACCCAGTTTCTGCAACCGTTCATTGCCCAGTTTAGCCTCCAGACCCTGTATCATCTTTGTTGCTCTTCTTTGCACTCTTTCTAGAGTCTCAACATCTTTTCTGTATCATGATGATCAGACGTGAGCATGCAGTTTTCCAAGCATGGTGTCATCAGTGCAGCATGAAGCATTATTATCACTTTATGTGATCGTGAAACTATCCCTTTGTTCATGCATCTTAGAACTGCATTAGCAACACACTGGTGGTTCATGCTTCAGTGGTGATGTCAGATCGTTAGAGTGATGCTATCATTCAACTGGGGGAAAGGGTGAACCTCGAATGTAATTCTTTTTATACCTCTGACAACTGCTATTTTATAACCTTTATCCTGGCACCTAAGCACCCTGAGATTTTCTCACCTTTTGGGGAATGTACAAGGGGGGAGGGCTATGTGGGTTGTTTTACTCTGAAAGCCAAAGGAAGATGACCCGGGAATGCTTGCTTATCTGGTTTTCAGGATGGCCATTACAATAACATCTCCACACATGTGGATTGGCTGAATCCACATTGGACTGGAGGGAGGGGTTTTTAGTGTCTTATTTCTAACTGTATTGCTGAGAGGATTTAGAGTCTTCTTTGCCTTTGTTCTGCTATCACTTCTCCTCAATAAAAGATTCCTTTTGAAATACCAAGAGGTTTTATTTTCTTGAGTGAGAAGGAGAGGCAGGACCTTATAAGTGGTCTATTAGGACACATATATTACCTTTCTCAGTCACTACTGTTGGGTCATTTTAGCTTCTCAAAAGGCACTGCCTGGCACTGCCCGCCTGGCACTCCACGGACCATTCTAACGGTCGACTGGGCTTTGGGTTCGATTCTCCTTTAGTCTTTAGGAGGTTTGTAATAAGTAACGCAATATTTGCAAAACACTGGCATAAATTGGCGGTAAAAATTAGCAAATCATAGAAAACTCTGCAATTGTTTTCTGGTGCGAGGGAGAGCCCAATCCAAAATGGCCCGGACTTGTTCCGGATCCACCTCTATGCCTTCATGCAATATGCAGTAACCCAAATAGTCAAATTTCTCTTGGTGAAATTCACACTTGGATAATTTTGCGTGTAGTTCAGCTGCTTGAAGTTTTTTCAGAACTGACCGCACCACTTTCACATGCTCCTCCAAAGCCTCTGCATAGATAAGGATATCGTCAAGGTAAGCCAACACCCTCTTGTATAAATGTTCATGCAACACCTCATTTATCAGCTAGATGAATAGACACAGGGGCCCCTTGCGGGCCAAATGGGAGAATGTTGAATTGGAAACACCCCAAAGGGCAACTGAATGCAGTTTTCCATTCATTTCCCTCCTTAATTCAACTCAGTAGTACGTTTCTTTCAAATCAAGTTTAGTGAAAAATTTTCCTTTGGCAAGGTGAGCCACCATGTCCTTCATAAAGGGCAACGGGTACATGTTTTCTACACAAATTATGTTAAGGTTATGGTAGTCAACACATAAGCGAAGAGACCCATCTTTCTTTTCTCGGAACAACACTGGGGTCGCCACTTGAGGCCTAGCTGGTTGGATGAAACCTCACTCAAGGTTCATATTGACCCATTTGGCCACAATGGTAGCATTTGATGACTCCATTAGGCTGAGCTGGAGTTGGCTTAGGAGGCTTTGTCAGGCATCGTCTGGCCAGAGTTCTCCTTGCCAGCTTCTCTGATGAGGGCTTGCAGTTTGGGTGAATTTCCCTATCCAAAGCTATAGACATGGTATACCAGTCATGTAAGCGCTCTGGTAACTCTCGGATGCCACAGGCTTTTCTAACCTTCTGGTCAATAGCTTTCTTAAAATAGTGGAGGAGGATTCTGTCAGGCCAATGTCCAAGGTTTCTAGCAACTCTCCTAAAGTCCCACACAAAGTCCTTTATGGTACATTGAATCCTCTTTATCTCTTAGTTTCAAAGTCAGCCTGTCCATCTCTGCACAGTCTTTTTTTTTTTAACAACACCCTCCGATGGTACATTTTCCTGCTTCCAAAATTGTGTGTACGAGATCCTAGCAGCTGTTAAAATATGTAACATAATATATCTCTCTTTTTTGTTATATTTCTCTGTTGTTATTTTAGTTGGGGTTCGATTTTCTGTTTTATTATTTCTTCTAACCACAATGGAATTATATTATATTATGAATGGCCTGGCTGGAGGTACAACTGATCAGCTGGTGGAATCACCAAAGCAGCTGATGGTTCGGCAGGGACCTGTTGCTGCGCTGCGGCTGGCTGTGGGACAGGGGTCTGCTGGCTGCGCTTGCTGTTGAATTACAGCAGTGGGGAAGCTGGAGCTGGCTGTGGAAATGGACCCCAATGTTGCGCCAGGATGGGTGGGGCAATTTGGCCCTATTGCTGCGCTGGGACAGGTGGGACAAATGGTGACAGTGTCCACTGGTATTGTACCCACCCTTGTCCGGGTGGAAGCCCCAGCCAAGAGGGAGGCATTCGGCAGGAGGCAGCATAAAGGTGGGTTGGCGAGTTGCGGCAATTGGAGGCTACAGCATCCCAAGCACAGGCAGCATCTGCGGTCTCCCTCCTGCAGCTTGGGCTGGGTTGCCAAGCCAATCCCTGTGTCATCTCTGGCTGAGTAAAAGGATGCCAATGCAGTGCTGGCTCCACTAACAGGTCCTGGATCAGGAAAGGTGAACGTAGGTTGTGTTAGGCTCTGTCTCAGTTGAGCTGGTTGGGTCCGCAGGACATCACTCCCCCCTTCTTTCCAGAAACGTGGCTGTCTGGTCTTTTGTTAAAAGACTCCAGTGATGGAGCACCCACAATTTTTTGAAGACAAGCCATTCTACTGGCTAATTGTCTTCACTTTTATGAAATTTCTCCCAACTCTGGGTAACTTCTCTAGTTTCCATCAATTGTTTCCTGTCTTGTCATCTTCTGGTGCTTTGGAAAATAGGCTGACTCCCTCTTCTTTGTGGCAGCCCCTCAAATATTAGAACACTGCTATAATTGTCACCCGCAGTCCTTTTCTCTAGAGTAGACTAGACATACCCAATTCCTTCAACATTCAAGGTCCCTTCCAATTCTATTATTCTGTAAAACTGGAGACAGTATTCTTAGTCTTACTAAAGCTTTATAAAGTGGTATTAATGTTATACATGCTCTTGATTCTACGCCTCTGTTCATGCAAACTAGGATTGCATTGGCTTTTTGGCTCTTATCTTGAGACCATCTTCTGGGGATGATGACTATTCCAGCCAGCTTGGTGTCATCTGCAAATTGGATGAGTTCCCTTCTATTCACTCATCTAAATCTGTTGTAGCTTGCCAGGGTTGGCAGCAGTCTCAGAACAGTGATGAGGTTCGGGAGGAACTTGGGCTAGTCCTGGAGTCTGGGGAAGGCTCTGGTGCGGACCGTCCGAGTCAGAGATACGGGGAAGAAGAACAGCTGGAGCCTGTTCCAGATGCGTGTCAGGAGAAGGGAACAACTAAGGAACAGGGGTTGACTCAGAGGAAAAGACACAAGTAGACACTGAATAGCCCCTCCGATAGGGAATAAGTAGGCGCAAAAGGGGAGAGGTATTTGCAGAAGGCAATTAGTTGGCTTACTATTGTGAAGATTTGCTTATCTGTGTTCGTGCCTCAGAGACTCCGTGCCAAGTATTTCCTTTTACAGCATTGCAACTGGAAGCTCTAGGCCTGGCAACTATCCAAGGACTGATAAGGTCTGTTTGTGCAATTAAACCTTTGCCGGAACTTTTCTGGGTGTGAATGTCAGGAATTCACATTAACCAAATAAAAAAGGGGTTTTTTTCGGAACAAGGAGTCTGTTGCATGATTCTGTTCAGCCTGGGTCAGAATAAAATCATTTATGAAGATATTAAAGAGTACTACGCCTAAAACAAAACCATGCAATACCCTACTGCTTACTTTCATCCATGTAGATGTAATTCCATTAACGGCTCCATGTTGAGTGTGGTTTGTCAGCCAGTTGCCAATCCATCTGTTCTATTGCTTGTTTATCTTTTCAAAGATCTTCCTGATTCAATGGTTCTGAGATCATATCTGCCATTTCCTTCAGAACTCTGGGATGTAATCTGTCAGGTTAATGGATTTGAACTCATGTAGAGTGGACAGGTGTTCAATTTGGATATAATCTTCTTACTTAGATGGCAGTCTCTCATTTTGTAGGTTGAGTCTCAGGATGGCTAGAGTTGCCTCGAGACCGGTGGTGTCAAACTCGATTTCATTGAGGGCTGCATCGGGGTTTCATTTAACCTCAGAGGGCTGGAGTGGGTGTCCCCAGGATGGGTGTGGCCAGCTCAACGTCACTCACGTCGGGGGCGCCTGTGGTTGGCCTGAGTGCTCAGCCAGAGAAAGCAAACTTCAGAGCTCCATTTTTGGCTGCGACAGCCTCCTGCAATCCTCTGCCAGTGGAAACGGAGCTCAAGAGAGCTGTGTGCACCTCTGTTTTTGCTGGCAGAAGCACCATGGGCCAGTCCTTTGCTGTTTCCAGGGTGGCCCTGTGGGCCAGATCGAAGCACCCTGCACGCCGGATCTGGCTCCCAAGCCTTGAGTTTGACACCCCTGCTCTCGACCCTTTGCTTTGTATTCAAGTAATTCATTTTCTTTACATTTAATATATGTGTAACTTGGGTTTTCTATGGGCATAAGCTCATACATGGAATGTATTTTACGAATCAGAACAGCGTCATTCTCTTTTTCCATAGCTATGTTTCTTTTTGCTTGTTCATGTAATGATTAAAATTTTAAAAGTTTATAAATGTTTGAAATATAAAAGGTTTAACCACAGAATTAGAAAACAAATCTAATTTAAAATTCTAAAAATGCATTTAAAAATGTAAAAGTATGCATTTTAACATGCATTTGTTTTTGCAGGAACGCTGGCTGCTTTCTAGGAGGTGCTTTGCTCTTAGCCTTCTACTCCCTGACTTGAAAATTTATCCCTTTCCCTTGTGTCTGGAAGTGTTTTGTCCTTTACCCCTTTTCTCCCTGCCTTCTTGTCCTTTGGTTGCCTGCCACTAACAGGAACAACGTGCTGCTCTGGGCACTCCGTTGCCACTTTGTTCTGCACCATAACTGCTCCGTTGGTCCTCTGCACCGCTATCAGCCACTGGCCTGCTGCCACCAGCTCCATTTTACCACTGCTCAGCTGGCCTCCAGCTGTCTCAGTGCCTATTCTGGAATCTCTGGGGCCCTGGGCTGGACTGCAGGGCCACCAGGCTGCCTCTCCTTCTCCTAACTGGGCTGCCTCTCAGCAGTGCCCTTGGTCCGTTACTCAGTGATGCCCCTGGCCACCCCTCAGCTGGGACGTCCTTATACTATATAAGGCACTTCTTTAGCAACATGCAGAATAGGCTGCCTTGGGATTTGTTCTTGGATTCCATAATGGTGAGAATCTTTTAGCTAAGGAAAAAGCAAGGATATAAATAAATTGCTGAAAACTCACCTGATTGTAGCTTTCCCGTGTCAAGATACTCATGTGAATTGAATTTGAGACTTTTCCAGATCTGCAAACCAAAACTTTTTTGAAATCTGCAGATTTCTTAATTTACGGCAGCATCCTAATAATTGTCAGTGATCCTCTTTTCTTTGAGGTACATTATTGATCCTGCTCCTCTTCCATCTTCTCGTTTTCTAGCCGCCTCTCTGCAATTTTAATCTAGAGCTGAATATACGTTAGGAGGACATATCATACTGAGTTAGCCTCCAGATTCCTTAAACAAACCCTGATAATTTTTCTCTGCAAGATTTTTGGTTTACAAGGAAATGACATTTAAAAATTAATATATAATTTGGGGGGGGAATAACTCACAGATATTTCAGCTAGATTTTAAGCTTCAGTGAGAAGGATTGGCAGATAAAAAGGTGATATATCCAGAAGATATTCTTGGATTCCTGTCATATGGTTATTCTACCATAATAAAGCTGTACTGTTCCATTACCACGCCATCCTGTTCTGATACATTTATAGATAGTCTCCAAATATTTTAACAAATATTAATTTAAACACCAGATATAAGTGAAGGGCTTCTTTTATTTCAAAAAATAAGATATTTTTTTTCACTTCATAGTTACTTTGGAACAGAACCTGTCAATGTTTTGTTCTCAACAAAAACATTTCAAATTAAAAGTAGAACTCACAAATTTCCTTCCATCCAATGAACTAATAACATGCATCCAATAATTCACATGTTATTAGTTCACATGTTATGCAGTATACCAGGCAAATGTCTTGAGTTTTGTACTCTTCAATCAGTTCTATAACATTAGCAACTCAAGAGTCTACAATACATCTTAGAGAAAATACCTGTAAAAATGTGGTCTCAAACAAATGCATTAAGCCCATCTGCAGTGGGAGGTGAAAGATGTCCAGGATGGCAGCCATGTGATTTAAAGTCACTCTTTTTTAATCCATGTCACAGTGCCTATAAAAAGAGTTGAGGCTTTGATTGCAGAGTTGCAGCTGTCATGTTGACTTTTGGGGGTACAAGATCGTTAAAATAATAAATCACAAACATTATGTAATTTCATAGATATCACTGAACTCATTTGTAATTTCTGCACTTTGGTTTTCTTCAGTTTAATTTTCTATCTTGCCTCTTAATTGTCTTTAGTTCCGTGCATTTTGCATCACCTTGACCAGGTTCATTCTTCTTTTTCTACCCTACAGGAGTAACAACAGTGCTAACAATGACAACGCTAAGCATCAGTGCTCGTAATTCCCTGCCTAAAGTAGCTTATGCCACAGCTATGGATTGGTTTATTGCTGTTTGTTATGCATTTGTGTTCTCTGCCTTGATAGAATTTGCCACTGTAAATTATTTTACAAAAAGAGGATGGGCGTGGGATGGAAAAAGCATAGTCAATGATAAGGTGAGTGATCAAAAATATGTATAAGGTTTCTTCCAATTTGAAAAAAAAATAAATTTAACGCCATCTCTGTTGATAGTTTTCCATTACTGAAAAATAATTAAAGTCTTAAACCAATATAAAGATAGGATATGTTAAACAATAATGATTATGAAAAGAAGTAGAGAATTGGGTTTGCATTTCAGCAGAAATTAAACAGCTCATGTGGAACCTTTCTCTCTACCTGTTTCATTTTAAAGAAACAAATATTATCCCAAGGCTGTCCATGAATTAAATCATAGGCAATTTATGTTTGTTTAATTTCCTTCAAACCTTGAACTGCATTTCATTATCTTCACCAATTTTTACACAGAAATTAGTGGAACCAATGATACTTTGCTAAAAGAATTTTAACTATATTCTGCAAAAGAAATGAATAGCTGTCATAGATCTTTTTTATGTAATTGTACAGATTCTCATTTGACTAAAGCAAATGGTTTATTTTAAAAATGGCTTCCATTTTCAGAGATGTTTGATATTAGTAGAGGAATTTTGTGTTTAAGATATATAAATATAATCCCTAAAAGGCATTGAATAGCAATAATGATAATAAATCTAGGTTTAATAAATAAAACCTTTTTATTTATCAATAAGAGTTTTTTAATCAAACAAAAAAATAGAACAGCTGGTTCTATTGATCCATCTGAACCAAAACATGTTTTTCAGTTGGAAGTAGAATGAAAAAGGCCTATTTTGTTCAGGGATATGAACCAAAACGTTGTTGCTCTGGGAGAAGAGGTCCTAGTGATGGATATGAATGGGAAAAAACCAGGGATAAGGACTGTGACCTGTTATCCTAGAGTGAAGAAGTCAGTGACAAAGGAAGTGTTGATACACAGATTGTATAGAGGAGAAAATAAGAGTGATGTGATGTCCACCAGCCGTGCCCTGCTCACCCAGTAAAATATCTCTGGAAACCCACTTGCTTTAACCAAAACCTTGAACGAACCAAACCTTCTGGGTTTTGTTTCTTCAGATCTATGGCAGACTCAAAATAAAGTAAAAACAAACTAGACTTCTAAGATCCCCAAAAGGGCATTTTCAATTCTTTATTTTTTTAAAACAATTCTTCTTAAAAAAAAAATCTTATTTTAAAATAAAAATTATTTTTAGTGCTAAAATGGTTATGCTGTTTTGAAAAAAATGATTTTTGCTTCTACAAATTCTATTGTCTGCACGAGGAACTTGAAAAAATGAAAAAAAAGCTATTTATCAATTTCATAGCAATAAGAAGACAGAAGCATTCTTAACATGCTAGTAAAACCAAAGTTGAGATGGAGTTCAAGTGAATATACTTTAAACTGCAATTCAAGTAAAAGTATGGAATAATTGTGAGGGAAAGCATGAAAGAGAAGTGTCAACATTCCAAATAATGCACCCATTGAAAGCAGAATTCTGAGACAGGTATGTTCCTCAAAGAACAATTCACTGGATACATCGTATTGGCGCAATTTATGAAAACCGACTCTGAAGGTTCCCACGGTTTTCAGCTAATTAAAAGTTCCCCCTTTCCCCCCAAGTCACCAGTCACATTGTCCAATAGCAATGCTGACAGGTTGTCTGGTTACTTCACTCCTCCACTTCTCAACCACCTGTTGGAATGGCTTTGGTTTCCACAGGAAAGTATTTGACAGCCAAGCCGAGCTATCTAAAATCCCCCCCGCCCCTTCTCCCCTTTGCTTTGTGGCAACCATGAAGCCTCAAAGATGGCCTCAGCCAGGCCTGCTTCAGGGTTGACAAGAAGAGGAAAACTGAACCTCTAAGTTTGGAATTTTTTGTCATTTACCTGCTAATTTATAGATATCAGAGCACTGGTTCCCTTTTCTGGGGAGGGAAATTCCATGTCACTAACCTGTGGCTTCTAAACTACACAGTCAAACATAGAAGGGAAAAAGAAGTACCCTAATTCTGACTTTTCATGAATCTGTGACATTAATTGTCACATGCCTGTTTTTGAATTATTCAGATAGCTCAATTCCAGTTTAGTTGATGGTCTGTCCATTCTTCCTCACAACCCATTTGTTTCAAGGGCTTTTAGTAGAAAGGCTCCAGAAAGTAATAAGCAAAAAAGAACAGATGATATTTATTCTGCGCTTCCTCCAAAAGAGCTTTGATCAGCCTTGGAAAACTATACTATCAGGAAATAGTGGGACTATCAGGAAATTCTAGAGCTGAGAAATTGAAAAAAACATCCCGGAACAAAGCAATTCCAACTACTTCCATATTCTGCTGTTCTTAATAGTGAAGAACACAGTATAAGAAAGAACTGTATTTCTCATCACTGCAGTTGCTGGTTACCTTGACCATAATATGCATTACAGATCTTCTAACTTACTTCTTTTCTTGATGTATGGCACAAATAATGCAGATTGCATAATAATAACAGTTTATGATACTTTCTACATCTCTAGATACTGCAGAATAATTCATTTTATAAAATAATAAATAAAAATATTCTGCCCACTTGCATGTGTTGGTTTACCCTGAAGCATAGACACAGAAGCTTCCAGTTTATAGCATGAACACAGCACTGCTCCACCCCAGTGAAGAAAAGAATCACGTCACCACTGAAGATTCACACATAGGATACAGACATGGCTTAGCCAAAAGTCAGAGAAGCTTTCTACAACGGCAGTATCACAGTCAGTGAAGTCAATCTGAGGCACAATATTGGGAATTGAAGGAAGGGGATAGTATTACGTCTGTTGGTGCAGAAAAGTTTGAATATATTTAATAATATCTTATTATCCTCTTATTATATTTCAACAGAAAAAGGAAAAGGCCTCAGTCATTAAGAAAAACAATGCCTATGCAGTGGCCGTTGCCAACTATGGACCAAACATCACAAAGGATTCTGTCCTCCCCACCATCTCCAAGAGTGCTACCACTACTTCAGAACCCCACAAAGCCAAACCAGAAACCAAACCACAAGAAGCAAAGAAAACCTTTAACAGCGTTAGCAAAATTGATAGAATGTCCAGGATAGTATTTCCAGTTTTATTTGGCACATTCAACTTGGTGTATTGGGCCACGTATCTAAACAGGGAACCTGTCTTGCATGGGTTTGCACCCTCACACTAAAACCTTAACTTTATGCTGAGGGCATGTAACATCATTATGGTCAAGTTGTTTTCCTATGTACAGTATGACTAATAACTGCTAATCAGTGAACTAATATGTACAGGATATATATAAGTGTCATATTTGTTTATCTCCAAAGGAGGTGCACAGAGTTTAGTCATGGGATCTCTAAGCAGATGGCACCCATGGCAAATACATTCTGCTCTCCTATCTATGTGAGCTCTCCTAAATTTGGATTTAACTCTGCTGAATTATATCCATACAAACCATCTATGATCCTATGTAACTATTTAGTAACGCTATTTTTTTAATTTAAAGTTTAAGATATTTTTCTATGAGACAACTGATTCTACTTTAATGCAAAGAAGCTATCATTTAAAAAGAGAAGGATTTTTTTTAAAAAAAGAGTAATCTTAATAATTTCTTATGGTATCAGTGCCCATGTAAATATTATAGATATGTGGTGAGCATAAGTACTCTCTTGTTAGCAATCATTAAGAATGCAAGTTATGCATAAAAGATTCAGAATGGCAGGGATAATAATTTCTTTTAATCGAGTTTTGAAGTTGCTAATTATCGGCTTATCCTATGGTGTGATCAGTCTGTTGATAAAAGAAAAGTGTTACACTTGGAGATTCCTTCCAACAATACAAGGAAATAATTGAATCCATACCCATTGCAGAAGATGTTAACAACATGCAGAAACACAATGAGACACAAAACTAAACAACTAAGCATGTGTTGTTGGTTCCTGGTTAGTTATATTAATTCAGTAATTTGTTTTAGTTATTTCCCTTCTGTCTCCAGTGCGTTCTGGATCAAGTGACTTCTACTGAATCATGATTTAAAAGCTGAAATAGGCAAATTGTGCAGAATTCAAAGAGAAACAATATTGATTAATAAGACAACCTCCCTCCATTCAAATCACTGTTTTTGTAGATTGCTTCATGTCAAATCTTCTTGTGGCCGTTTTGTTTCTAAGATATGTAGTTTATTACAGACAATAAATATTTTTATACCAACTGGGACATTGAAGTTGGAAGCCTATGTTTTAAGTCTGCAAGTCCCAGTTGAGGCTGACAGAATTTAACCCAACAGGAAGACTCATTTCTTCCCAGAGAGATAACTTGCTGTTAGAAATAGAAAAAGCTATTGAAAAATAGAACAGCAATATATGCCGATAGCTTCAGGCATCACTGCTGAAATTCATGGATATTTTTGAACATTAACATGAAGATTTACTGTGGCTTGGAAAGAGGTTCCTTGCCTGATGAATTTAACTATTTAACTTCCAAACAAAACTTATCTCTTCCTGTCCTGTAGAGTTACTTTTTCTCACCATTCATCCAATTTTTTCTGTTCCCTTCATTCTGTTTTCTATGCCTTTTCATTTTTTGTCTTACTGCTTCATGAAGGAGAGAGATAGGAATATGGGTATGTGTGTGTGTGTGTGTGTGTACTTGCATATTTCTCTTTATAACAAAGATTAGAGTTTGAACATGGTTAATATGTACTGGTTCGTATCAATAATTTGGGTCCTGCTTGCTACCCCATTAACTTTCATTGTAGAAAGCTGGCCAGGATAAATGATATGGCTGGCCATAGTACCAAATTTCTATCTTACAGGGATCCTGCATTTTGGATGCCTTAAGTTAGCTCAGTACATCGATTAAAAATTGTACATCGATTAAAAATTGTTAGTACATTGATAGTACATTGATTAAAAATTGTTGCCCTATGATGCATATTGAAGGTTACAAATAATCAGACACAAGCGGTTTAACAGTTTAACAATTCACACGAAGAGGAGAAACTGGCATTGTATGGTATACTGTATTTTTCTAACTACCCTACGTTTGGGGGAGGATCTTCTTAAATTCATATTTCAGGTAAATATGATCCTTCAAATAAGCCATTCAGTATTAAGGATACAGTAGTAGTAGTAAGGTAAGGTCAGTTTTCATTTTATTATTTGAAATAACTAGAAAAATATTTGTTTTCAGTTGTTATATTTCTGAATTTTTGAAATGAGCAGCCTTAGAAATCATTTGCATTGATTGCTGTGCATATGGCAATTTGCCACTAATAGTATTAAGTGACTTAACTAATAAGCCTAAAACTGGATTCAAAGGTTGGTGCCAAAGGATGGATAAAAACATTCATTTCCGTATGATGAAGTTACCTTTTGCTCATGGAAAAGCTATTTTCAGTCTCTAGGGTATTGCATGAGAAATGTGCAATTCAATCCAAAGAAGTTCTTCCATTTATGCAACTTCCTTCTGCATGATCTTGCTCAAACAGAAGCATAAAAACAGAAGCATAAAATCACATTAGTAAGTGCTTGAACAAGCAGTTTGTAGATCAGCCTAAAAATCATTTTCTTTCTGTGTACTTGTTCCTTGGAGTCTGTTCAAGACTATGTTTTGTAACCATGGTTTGATATCTGTAATATTAACCCATTCAACTATTCAATAATGGAAAAACCTCTGACACTTTTTTAAGATTCCTATAAGAAGTTCTAGAAACTAGATAGAAAAAGAAACTTGATCAGTCAATAGGTTTGATCATGGATAATTTGCTTATTAATGCCATGAGAAGCAACATTTTACATTTTTACATATGGGTATATGACTTTACCTAGAAGTAAACTACATATAGTAGACAGTCACAAGACAACTTTGAGTATAAAATCCATCTTGTGAATTTCCATTTTTATAACTTTCAAAAGAAATGCTAAGTACCTAAAATATACAGTACCTTTGGATACTATTCAGGGAATTAAATACATTGGTAACATAAGATTTTTGTGCATTTTTTTCCAAAGTAAAGTTTCCATTAATTCTGTTCTAAAAGACTTCCTTCATATTATTTGTTTTTCACTATAAAGGTAGGAAACAATGCACTTCAATGTTGGTTCCAAAATGGTAGTTTCATTAATTCATTTATCATTAATTATTATTGCTGCTTTTGTAAAGTACAATTTATCTTTTCCTGGCATAAATGTAAAACAACTTTAAAAAAAATAGTTTTTTCTCTGAAGTGGATTATTTTTTGTTTTGTTTTTAAAGAAAAAAATCTTTAATACTTCATAAATGCTTAAATACTTATGAAAACAAAACTGAAGCCTGTATTTACCATTTTTGTATTATATTTAATATTATCCATTAATTTCATTCTGAAACTTGTCCCCAAAGCCCTTATAAACAATATCATCACTGATAATTATTTATATTTTAAATTTTTCAATAGATTTGGTCAATTAAAAGTATTTGATTCGCATACACATATTAGCAGTTATTAGTTGATTTTTTAAGAAGAAAAAAATACACCAGAAGAATGGTGTCTTTATAATAGAACTGTGTACTTGTCTAGTGTTATTTATTGCAAGTTTTGTACAGTACTTGAACATAATGCATAAACTAGATATTGCAAAGTTTAACAACACTGTATATTTCTAAACCAAATTTAAAATTAATGTATGGAAACTCATATGTATATGTGTGTTTGTGTGTATGCGGTTAGAATGCAGTGTTGTAGGCTGATTCTGCCCACTGCCAGGAACTCGATCCTGACCAGCTCATGGTTAACTCAGCTTTCCATCCTTCCAAGATTGGTTAAAATGTGGACCCAGATTGTTGGGCGCAATATGCTGACTGTAAACTGCTTAGAGCAGGGGTATTTCATGGAGGGCCATATCAGGATTGTGGTTGACTTCAGTGGGTGTGGCTGGGGTGGGCGTGGCCAGCTCCCACTGCTGCTGTGCTCGCTCTCCTTGGCCAGGTTGCTCATGGTGCGTGCAGGAGGGCAAAGTGTGTGAGTCAGAGGGAGGCCCACTCCATCTCCTTACGAGGAGACCCGGCTTTCTAACCAAAGGATGATAGAAATGATGATTGCATAACTATGGCCGGCCAGGCTGGCCATGGTAAATCATAACATTACCAAACTTCTGTTTACAGGGATCCTGCACTTTGGATGCATTATTTAAGTTAGCTCATTTAAGGTGCATTGAGGGGACAAGGGGAAGGCAAAAGGCAGCAGGGCTGCTGGAGGCCAAGTGTTAAGGCAGGATTTACCTCAGGTCCTCTCTCTCATAATACTCTCCTTCCTTTTTCCTTCTCTCTTCGTTCTCCTTTCTCCTTCCTTCCCCTCTTTCCTTCTTTTTCTTGGTCTTTCCTGTTCCTTCTTCGATGCTCAAATGCAAAAAGGGAAACATTCCTCACCTTGTGATCAAATGCCACTTTTGCTGGTAATTTGTGGACGCTTATAAGACTGAGAACAAACCAGACTCAGTTTATCCCATGCTCCCATTTCGTGGGGGCATCCGCAGACAAAAACTGTACAGCAAAAACTGTCAAATTGATAACTCTGATAGTTGATCAGAGCTCCTCTGTTTTTTATGTGCAACAGCTTTAGCATTTAAGAACAGAGGTAAGTTAGTTGCTTTTCTATTAATATATAATCCTTAAAAGAGCTCTCCTGTAGGGACCCCGCCATGGTCTAATATAGCAAAGGAAAATATTTTCCCCCACTTGTTCGGCCTGTTTTATTGAGAGTTTTGCAGCGATAACTCAGCGCCAGAAAAATAAACATAGATGGCTGGTGCTTCATTTAACATCTTTATATAAACCTAAGTAGATTTTACAAACCAGTTGTAGATTTCTCTGACATGGAGCAAACTCAAACAGAACCATGTTGCACGTTCAGAGCAGAGCTCCAGTCTTCAGCAAGCAAGTTAGTTTCATCCTCAATAGATCAGCAGGCGAGCAAGAGGAGAGAACCAGTTTCATCTCAATAGACAGACCCAGAGCTCAACATAGCTGCAGAGTTGCAGAGCTTAACATACCACCATGCCTAGGCTACTTTTAGTTTCAGTTTCCAGCCTAGGCTAATTCTAGTTTCAGTTTCCAAAACAGTCGACTTAGTTGCTGTGCCTATTCATTGGCTGACCTTGTTAGCGAGCTCTATTCCAGTTCATGAATATACTCTGACATGTTTTCCCCACCGGAAATAGCTGCTTGCAATGCCCAAGGTGGGGGGAATTTCCTAAGAGCTCACAATTCAAGAACATCAATGTGCACCTGAGGTATCTCAGGACGGGGAAGGCCAAGGGGTGCCTAGTGGTAGAACAGGCCCTCAAGGCCTCCCTGACCCACGAAGATGCCTCCTGTTTTTTCCCCTCCCTTCCTGCCACAAGGACTCACCTTGCAAACATCTGTCTCTTCTCTTTGTTTCTTTGTTTCTTTGCCTCTGAAAAAGGGAGAGGAGATTTGGCTTGGAAATACTTTTTATGCCGAGAGTAAAAAGTGGACGTTCCCAAGTGCTATAATATTACACACAGATTCAGGAGCCCATTCTTTTTTTGCAGAGTCGGGGACCAAGAAACATTCATTCTCAGCGCGAAAAGTGTTTGCTGGTCTCCTGCTCCTCCCCACCCTGCAAATGGGGAGGGGGGAGAGCAATCCAGTGCAACCTCTGTCTGTCTGTCTGTCTGTCTCTCTCTGTGTGTTGGGGGGGTGGAAGAGCGGAGTACAAAGTGGTGGAGTACAAAGCAAGGCAGGGGGCGTGCAGAGCTCAGTTGGAGGCTTCGTGCGGCGCTTCAGTGCCTGGCTGGTGGGGCGCTCAGGTAAGCCGGCAGCTCCGCGCAAATACCCAGCCTCCCTTCATACTCTACCCCCTACACCCTACGCTTTGTGGCCGTAGCACCAGTGCATTGCTCAGCCTCCTGCTAGATTACAGTGGTGAGCAAGGAGAAGAAGTGGCAAAGAACAAAGTGAGGCAGAGGGAGGGGTGAAGGACGAAGCAAGGCAGGAGGTGCAGAGCTGCCCCACCCACCCCACCCTGTCTTACCTGAGAGCCCTTCAGCCAGGCCAAACCATCACACACACCCCTCCACCCCCGCCACTTAGGGCAACCTCTTCTCTAACCTTTCCAGCTCCTTTTGCTGCCGCCACGTGCAGGGCAACTAAAGTAGTCTGAGGGACTACAATAAAAAAAAAATAGTTCAGATCTTTCAACTTCTCACGAAAAAAAAAAGATCTCATCAGGTCTGTTTACCCTAGTCCCACAGACTACTTTAGTTGCTCTGCATGTGGCGATGGGAGAACTGGGCACGCTGGGATGGTGGGGGCCAGGCTGAAGTGATGTGGGCTGGACTCTTACAGTTTCCAGGATGCCCACGTGGGCCGGATTTGGCCTCTACATGGGCTGGACCTGGCCTGTGGCTTTGAGTTTGACATCCCTGGCTTAGAGAGTGCCATATATCAATAGCTTGTTGCTATTGCTATGTGTGTATGTATGTGTATATGTAGATAGATAGACAGACAGACAGACATAGTCACAGACATACATATGTATCTTCTAGTACCAGATCTTCTAGTATTTACATTGCAATCTTGTACATTTCTACTAGAAGTAAGTTTGATTGAACTCAATAGGATTGAGCCATGTATGAGCCACGGTGGCCCAGTGGTTAGAGTGTAGTACTGCAGGCTACTTTTGCTGACTGCCAGCTGACTGGAATTTGGCAGTTCACACATCTCACCAAGCTCAAGGTTGACTCAGCCTTCCATCCTTCCGAGGTGGGTAAAATGAGGACCCAGTTTGTTGGGGCCAATATGTTGACTATTTAAACCATTTAGAGAGGGCTGTAAAGTACTGTAAAGCGGTATATAAGTCTAAGTGCTAATGCTGTTGCTATGTTCCTAGAAAAAGAAACATCACATTACCCTAAACTATTACATTTCATGTAATAGGAAAAAGTATAAAGGATGGAATCATATTGGCCCATGATGTATTTATTCACTCTAATAAATTGTCCTTTCTTAATTAACATAGCGGTTTATTTCAAACATTATTATAAAAAATCCTTATTTTTATATCTGTTCATATATAATGTAGATCTATATTACTTAGAAATGAGTGCAACAGTGTGATGATATTGTGAAGGTGAGCAATAAAAAGTTCTTCATTGTAGAGTTATACATATTTTAAAATGTTTTATTTGTAAATTAGCAATTGGCTCTCCAATGCTACGCTGTCGAGGTACAAATACATGTATAAGTGTGTATATATGTAAATCAAATGTAAATACCACAATGTAGAAAACAATTAATTTTATTGTTTTTGGACAAAGGGCTGCAACAACATAATTCTAAGGCAAAGCCCAAGTCATTGATCTGACTTCTCTTCAAATGTTACATCTGGGGTTAATTCTCAATCTGCGTTCTTGGAAATCTACAAACGAATTGCTAGTAGTCGGAAAAGTAAAATAACCACCCTTTATTATCAGTGACATCCTTTTTTATGGTGCTCCAGCGTTAATACTTTCGATGTATTCTGAGTGGGATGAAATGTGAACCAACAATGTTTTCAAATTCATCTGATGCTTTGTCCTCACTGTCACTGGTACATGAAATCCAGTAATGAATCACAGGTCATAAGATCTTCCGAGTATATAATATTTGAGCATTCATAACCACTCAAGGCTCTTCTGTTGCAAACTGCTCTGTTTCTTTAATCTCTCGTTAATTTCCATAGGAGATGACAGTTCATAGCACTGCAAAAGATTTGGCCTTTAAAGAAGGAAAATGTGTTTTATAACCTAGATATTTTCTTAAAATTTGAAGTGATACCAGAGACTTTTTTCCTTCCAACTATAGCAGATCACGTTTGCTTCTCAGAAATTAGGAAAGAGGGGATTTTAAATACAATTGATTATGCAGAAGATTTTCTTTGTGCTGTTTAGATTGATAAATCAGGGCTGGAATTTCTAATTTTTCAGACAGCAGGTAGGATAGAACAATATTTGTCTAGATAAAATTTTTTTTAAACTTTGTGGTATCAAATAATCACGCATACTGTTATTACAATTCCATGCAACAATAATGTAGTGGTTCTTTGCTTTTAACAAAACCATACTTGAATGAACTGTCTTGAATTGTATAATAATATCCTGATTCTAAAAATAAGGACACTTACACTCATGCTATTATCAACCAACAGCCCTGTCTTGCACCAAACAAGTTATGTAGGTCAATCTGATTGTATTGCTTATGAACTAGGGTTGCGTTCTAGTGGATGTCACTAACAGATCTAGAAAATTGCACTGAAATGGTTAGCCCTGGTGCCTATATTTAAAATATAGGTAGTTGTTAACTTGAACATATGATGATACATAGCTTATTTGTAGTTTTCAGTTAGTTCAGTTCAGTTAGTTCAGTTGTAGCTTCTCTAGTTTTCAGTTATATTCATTCATGTTACTAACATTGAAGTCAGCCAATAATACATGTGTTTGTAAAATTCAAGGATATAACGTTTATCTTTCCTCTGTTTGCTATTCTAATTCTTGTTGGCTCTAAGGTGGATACAATGCTCTACTTTCTCCTTTAATTTTTCATATTAAGTTTAAGAAATTTCTACCCATATTTGCAATATTGTGATTTTTTGTTTTTGTTTTAAGGGAATAATTAAAAACAATTTTGAGCAACTTCTGTATACAGGGCATGAGAAATATATTTCAATAATTATACTACTAAAAGACAATGGTGCATTTGATCTGCTTTGGTGATAAACTTTACCAAAAGTTCTTTTGGAAATGCACACATATGCTCAAATAGCATAGACAAGATTCCTGAAATGGTCACATTAATCTTTCAGGAGGACCTGATGGCTTTAAAAATTTAGCAGCAAATTGGTACACCAGACAAATGAAATATCTCCAAATGCTTTGTGTAGCCCTACAAGACACATAGTCAATTTTGTTTTAAATAAAATGTATTAATTTTCTAATAATGACATAGTGCTTAATAAACTATCAGACATATGGTCAATTTTGTTTACTAGATCTTTTCCTATATTAGGTCCAGAATTTCAAGCCTGTATCAAAAAGAAAAAATATAAATCCATTTTGTCCAAACCTGCATCAAAAAGAAATATCTAGGCTACTACTTTTTTTTCCAAAAAGTTTTTAATTTTTACACATCTCTTTGCGTGGGCAACGTGGTTCTAGATTATAACACTTGTACATAATCATGCTTTCATTTCCACCAATCTTATATGATGTCATTTGATATCATTATCCATTTCACTCATCTTTAAATACATTTCCATTTCATATTTCAATTCATTAATGCAAAATCAATATCATTTAATCCAAATATAGATTCCCAATTCTTATGATTAATTATTTCCATTTTCAGCTTACCACCTATTTTATTTAACATTACACATCATTATTATCCTTAATTTTCCCTAAGCCAATTATATAATAAACAATCTAAAAAAATAAAAATAACAACCAATATATTTAGCATCCACGTGGTATATCCCCTCAATCTATCTAATTTAATAATTCATTCCAACTTTAAACATATTCACATTAAATAATCAACTGTATATTTTCAAACATATATATTTTAAGGTATCCCCCCTGAAATCGCTAAAATTTATCCAAAATGTATCTATATGTTTTAATACATTTCCATTCCCCTGTTTTAATCCTCCAATGCAAGGGTTCATAACAGCATATGGTATTCAGTTTTGTTCGGGTATTTTCCCACGTCATTGTAGTTGTGCTTTTAAAGTTGTAGCAACGTTTCAGCAGAATCTCATCTGCCATCGTCAGGCTTCTGTATTGTGTAGGAATTTGAGGTCACATAGTATGCCTGTTCTTTTAACTTCTAGCTTCTCATAGGTTTTGGTCTGGCTGTTTATTTCCTCCCTGTAGAGGTCTTAAGTTTTCGCGGGTTCTTACATGTATGGTATTCAGCTTTGTTTGGGTATTTCCCCATGTTATTGTAGTTGTTCTTTTACAATACAGAAGCCTGATGATGGCAGATGAGATTCTGCTGAAACGTTGCTACAACTTTAAAAGCACAACTACAATGACGTGGGAAAATACCCGAACAAAGCTGAATATCATACATATAAGTACCCGCGAAAACTTAAGAAAACATGTATGTATGTATGTATGTTCCTAAAATAATTTCCAACAAGTTTTAAACTGAATGCCAATATACATTCCCATGTGGTATTCCCCTTATACAATCCCTAACCCTTATCTCTAAATCTCAAAACTTTATCATTCCTTTTAATTTGGGCTAGGTTTCCCTTTTCTAAATTTCCCCAGTTTTTCTTCTTTTTTCCTTCTAGTTTTATTTTTATTTCCCTCTGCCTGTCGGACATGTTTCCCCTCCACCTTTTCAGTTCTCTTTTCGGGGGTTTCTTCTTATATATTCTCTTCTTCTTAGTCTTGAGTGTCTTATCTCTTTTATTTATTGTCTCTAATGTCGATGTCTCTGTTTTAAGTCCTTTCATGCCCTTTGACAATGGTCCTTGTTCTTCATGCTCGTCAAGGCTGTTATTTTCCTCTTTTAATTCATCCTCTCTGGGCTTCCTTTGTTCTTCCGCAAGCTGTGACACTATTACTTTACTCAGCATTAACTCCACCAATCTCATTCTTTCTTTAAACATCTCTCTCTCACATTTTGGCGCTCCAACTTAAATTCTTTGCTTATTTCTTTCATTTCTTTGATCTATTAAGTTATTCTTTATGTTATTAAAAGTCAAATTTTGTATCTCAACCTTGGCAACTTTTAAGATGCTGACTTAGAATTTCTGGGGATTGAAGTCCACATATCATAAACTTGCCAAAGTGTCTTCCAATTCTGTCATTCTGTTATATAGGGCATATAACAGAATGACTGAGTTGGGAGAGGCTTTGGAGATCTAATCCAACCCCTTCTAGAGCAGTTCTAAGAGACCCTATAACATTTCAAACAAATGGCTGTCCAATCTCTTAAAAATCTCCAGTGATGGAGGCAAGCGTCCAGCTGATGAATTAGTCTAACTCAGGAAATTTCTAGATCTAGGTTGGATCTCTTTTTGCTGATCTTCCGCCTGCCACTTCTTTTCCTGCCTTCAGGTGGTTTGGAGAATACGTTAACCCTCTCTTCTCTATGGCAGCCCCTCAAATACTGAAATACTGCTGGTCACGCTTTTCATTAGATTGGACATACCCAGTTCCTGCAACCATTCTTCATATGTTTCAGCCTCCAGTTCCCTAATTACCTTGGTTCCTCTTTGTACTCTTGAGTCTCAACATCTTTTTACATTTATATCATGAAACCAAAACTGGATGCAATATTCCAAGTATGGTCTTACCAAGGTATTATAAAGTGGTATTCACATGTTCTTGATTCTATACGTCTGTTCATGAAGCCTAGGATTGTGTTAGTGTTTTGGGCAGCTGCAGCACACTGCTGGCTCAGTCCACTAGGACTCTTAGATCCCTCTCACAGTTACTACTATTAAGTCAGATACCACTTATTCTATATCTGTGCATTTGGTTTTTCTTGCCTAAGTGAAACACCTTACTTTTTTTAACTTATATACACAACCTTCTGGTACCCCACTGCTTACTTCCCTCCATGTAGATGTAGAACCATGAAGGACTACTTGTTGAGTATGGTTTGTCAGCCAGCTACAAATCCATCTAATGGTGATGCTATCTATCCTACCTTTTTCTCGCTTCCCAAGAAGTAGGCTGTGGTCCACTTTGTCGAATGCCTTCCTGAAGTCTAAGTATATTATGTCCACAGTATTTTGCTGGTCTACTAATTTAGTCACTATGTTGAAAAATGAAATAAGATTGGTTTGGCATGATCTGTTTTTAACAAACCCATGCAGATTGCTAGTTATTACTTTACTCATTTCTAGATGCTGGCAGATCTGTTTTTTTTATTTTATTTTCCAGTATCTTCCCAGGTATTGATATTAAGCTGATTGTTCTGTAGTTTCCTGGGCCTGTTTTTCCCTTTTTTTGAAGATGGGAACCACATCAGCTCTTTTCCAGTCTTCTGGTAGTTCCCACCAATGCTCAAGGATTTTTGGAAGATGTGATAGAGTGGTTCTGAGATGACATCTGCCAGCTCCTTTAAGAACTCTGAGATGTAATACATCAAGTCCTGGTGATTGATTGATTGATTGATTGATTGATTTTATTTTATTTGTCAATCGCTTTCAAGATACAAGTATAAGAATAAACATAGTTTTGAATACATGAGGTGGATACTTATAAGAAAAATAAAAAGAAACAATAGGACTGGGACGGTAGGCACGATTGGTGCGCTTATATTTTTATATAATAGTTATATAAATTTATATTATATAAATATATAATATTTATATTGTATTCCTCAAGATCAGTTTTTGCTTATTTTAACTTTTATTCCAGTCTGTCTTTTACAGTTGTGTTTTTGGTAGGTTGGGCTATAGCTTCTTTTTTCATGAAGACCAATGCAAGGAATGAGTTAAACAGCTCTGCTTCCTCTCTGCTGCCTGTTACTTCTTTGCTGTCTTCTCTCTTTAGTGGACCAACTGTTTTCTTGATTTTTTTTCTTGTTATTTATATCTTGGAAGAAACTTTTTTTTAATTATCTTTGACTTTTGCAAGTCTTTGCTCATTCTGAGCCTTTGCTTTCTTATTCCGTCTTTGCAGATTCTGGCTATTTGCTGATAGTTATGTGTCCTTTTTTTCCATTTTTTGTACTTGTCCTTTTTGTCTTTCAATTTGTCAGAAAGATCTTTGTGCACCCATGTTGGTTTCATCTTGGATTTCTTGTTTTTCTTTCTCAGTGGCATTGTACTTGTCTGGAATCTATGATCATACTTTTCAGAGTTTCCCAAGATTCTTGAAGTGTTTTCCCCTTAAGGGATTTTCATCCAAGGAATCTTTTCCAAGTTCTCTCCAAGCTTTTTAAAATCAGCTCTTTTAAAGTCTGGTATCCTTGTGTTCTATTGCTTTTGTTTGCTTTATGTTGAATTCTTGTCACTCTCACCCAAGGTTCCTGCAGTTTCAATTTCCTCTATCACTTTTTCTCTGTTTGTAAGAATTAAGTCCAGTATGACTGTCCCTCTAGTTTCCTCCTCTACTTTTTGGACAACAAAGTTGTCAGCTAGGTTGGTTAGGATTCTATTTTATTTCTCACTTGGTGCAGAATTAGGCTTCCAATTGATGTCAGGGCAATTGAAGTCCCCCATTACTATTGTAGTGTGTTTCCTACATGTATTTGTTAGTTGGTTAGTAAAACGACATCTATTTTTTTCTGTTTGATTGGGTGGTCCTTTACATACAATGCATTATTTCCTCCTCTTTTATGGGTTCTGGTTTTTTTTAACAGTTTCTGGTTTCATCCCGTGGTGGGATTCATTTTTTATTGCCGGTTCTGTGGGTGTGGCTCGGTGGGCATGTCAGAGGAAGGATACTGTAAAATCTCCAGTCAGAAGTGGTATTTGCTGATTCTTCATACTACTCAAAATTTCCACTATTGGTTCTCCAGAACTGGTCAGAACCTGCTGAATACCACCTCTGGTTTCATCCCACCAAGTTTCTGTTATTCCAACAACATCATATCTACCTTCATGTATTCATAGTTCAAGTTCACCCTGTTTGTTCATTGCTTTGCCCTATGTCGGCTTGCCTCTTCCCCACAGATGATTGTCCTCCCTGCTTCACAGCTGTCCCCACTCACTCACTGGCTTGCCTGTACTGGTTTGTTTTGCCTCTCCACTCACCTCAGTTCAATCGGCCTCTGGGCTCTTGGGTCCAGCTCGGTTTCTCTCAGCAGGCCAAGTTCCCTACAGGCAACTGGCCTTGGTGGCGTTTTCCTCCTGTTTCTTCAATCTTTTGTCTTTCTTTCTTTCTTTCTTTCTTTCTTTCTTTCTTTCTTTCTTTCTTTCTTTCTTTCTTTTTCTTTCTTTCTTTCTTTCTTTCTTTCTTCTTTCTTTCTTTCTTTCTTTCTATGATTTATCATTTGCTCTCCTCCACCTGTCCTCCTATTGTTTATCTTAGTTTAATATATTAGTTGGGAATTTCACAAGGCTCCATTTATCATTCTTTTGCTTTAATTCATGGAAGTGATTCAGGAAGGATCCCCGTAAAACTAAAACGAAAGGGAGGAAGGAAGGAAGGAAGGAAGATCTACTAAGCATATACCTTATTTTCAGTTAAGATTGTTCCCTATATATACCAATTCTTACAGTATATTGTGGGACCAACACCTTGTCTGATATTGTTTAATAAAAAGCTCAGTGATTTTCTGATGTTTCTCTACATAGAGAAAATAATACTAATTACAATAACAAAGTAGTTTTTACAGTTTTGAAAAACTTTGAATTTAGCACCATGGGGTGATAAATTTGGGTAATGGCATTTCATTCAGTAGGAATCAGTAGGAAAATTTAGTACAAATTTTACCAGGCCAAAAATTAATTATCTTTATGCCCTCCAGAAATATGTCCAATTTCTAGGATTTATGGCACTTTATGGCACTTCAGAATTACCGGCAGTTATGGTTGCATAACTATTTCAATATCTCTGCAACAAGGATAAAATTCTATGTTAGCTTCTTGTGACAACTGCAGGAACTACTATTACCAATCTTTTTACCTTTTGGGTAAAACTTCACCAAACCCTGTCTTAAACAAATTGCATTTAGCCATTGCACTTGTACTATGAGGTAGTAAGGTTTTTTTTCCACTTAACACCCGACCATTTTTTCTGGGTGATTTTTTGATATGTCTTCTAGTATAAAAACAAGTATTTAGAATAAATGTGGATGCTAGGATTGATTACATAGTTTCAGAGATTTTATGGGTATCAATTTCTTCCTGCCCATTTATAATCAAAATGTAATTTAGTGTAAGACATTTAAGTTTTATTCTGTAATACTTAACAGTTTAATTCTTCAAAGCCATTATGAACAGATGGCTTGCTGATATGATTTGATAAGGAAAAAAATTAATAGGAATGGCTTTAATAAAATAATAACGCAGGGACACTAAATCTCCATTTCATTTTATATCAAGTGAAATAATAAATTGTTGGAAGCTTATTTGTAAAATAAATGCATGCACTTCAAAGAAATATGTGTTAATTGAAATTCTAGAACGAGATAATTTACTTTTTGAAACTTACACGGAATTTTCTCTCAGAAGCCTTAGAACAGCTACAAACCAGACCTCCTTCACAGAAATACTAAGATAAATGGGATTTCAACCTGGCAGTTGGTTGCAGATCTGATCAACAGGTCTTCCAGTGATACAGTATTTATAATTAATAATACTTTAGTTTCTATAAGCACTGTAGTTCATTTATCTTTTCCCTTACATGTGTCTGCATATTAATTATGAAACCACCTATCCTATCTGAAACCAGAAAATTATTTTATAATGGAATTTGGGAATATGTATATAATCTGTTTTCTAGAAAGCAAATCTAACTGGATTAGTGGAATATGAATAATTATGTATAGACTTAGTGTAGAAGTGACAGATTAGAGAGTCATATGACTGGTCAACAAACATAGACTTGGTCACTTTATACTTAAAAACTGGATAAATGTGTGAATCATATTTATTTATTTATTTTTTAATGCTACTCATTCAGTCTGGGTGGCTTACAATATGAAAGAATCATGACTTATCTAGTTGCATTTTAAAAAGGATGGAGCTTTTTTGAATTTGTCTATTTGTAACATTTCAATGTCTTCAGTATTGTAATCATAAGACCAAGTAGATGAATCATTCTTTGGAATCAATGTATAGCCAGAAAATTTCCCATGCTGCACACCTGAAAAGCACCATGTTTGACAAAAATACAAAGGTGATATTAACCTTCTGCTTCTATATTGAAGTGGCTCATTCACATCTGAACAATCACACAATATTGAAATAATCAAGTGACAAGCATATATTGGTGAAGTAGCACAGATATATGGTTTCATATTTAGTTTGGTTTAGTTAATGCTAAATTTTAAACAAAAACTGTGCTTTTCCCCTGGTATTAAATGTTCCAGGCCTTGCTTCTACAACAAGAATACAACAGCCTGATAAATTTCTTTGTAAAATTAAGGCTTTCATTTTAAGTCTTCTCAGTTCTTTGCATGATAAAAATAATCATACATAATCTGTGGAAGCAACTATGTACCCATGGTTTCAAGATGAGTATAAGGATGCCTTTTCAATTTCTTATCATTTCAATTTAAATAGAAGTAATTATTCTCTTGAGTAGTTTGGATTCTAGTGGTTAAACTAAAAGAAACTACTTTGAAAAAAGCTGTTTTTCTTGAGTTTATTTTAACTCAATTTGTATTGTAAACCAAAAACACCAAGAGAATGTTGTGCATCTTTGCTTAATATATTATTTCTGAAAAGTATTACAAATGTGTTTTTAAAGTATGCAAATTGTTTAATACCACAAAAATAATATCATTTATGTAGACATTTAGCTGTAGCTAGTTTTGATCATTCCTTAATTGCTTTGTTGCTGTTAAAAGTGTTTAGTTGGCCTGGAGCTCATGTGATTTCTGTTCAAGGTGCTCAGAATTGCACTAAATTAAATGTTAATGTTAAAAATATGAGCTTCCACAAACTATGTGGCCAAGACATTTGTTATGCTAAGCCATTGCTGTTGAAATGATCATGACAAATGAAAGAAGGAATCCTGTTTTTGGCATTGCTATTTAAGATGATCATGTTAATTGCATCTAAGACTCAACTTGTTTATAGTATTTACCTTTTAGCACAGAATGCAACAAAGTATATTTGTTTATGTACAGAAAAAAGCTAAAGAAAATATAGTTAAATATAATGAACATAGAACTATATAAGAAAATAGAATTCCTTTATGAGACAAAATAATTTGATGACACATCTGCACTAAACAATGCATTCACTTGCATTGTTAAAAAATAAGATGCTATTTTATGGAGAAAAATGAGGGCTTCTCTAAAGAAAACCAATGATCTCTAAAATGTTTACCACAGGCTTGTGCAATGTGTCTCACTAAGTCAAATATAACCTCACCAGCCATGCTTGTGGTAGATGAGGCTGCTTGACAGTTCCACCATTTGTTCAGGTCTGCACCAGCAGCAAAAGTTTGTAGAGAGGTCCTCATGTGGTTAACCATATCTGGCAGGTGGACTATATCTGCCTTAATTGATGGCCAATTACGCAAGCCTGTTTTATAGCCGATATATTTTTGCATATTATGTGACTAAAGAAACACGAGGACCCAAGCTGTCATAGGATCAAAACTAGCACTTTGAATTTGGCTTGCAAATAAATGGAAGGAAAACAAAGATGATGCAATAACTAAGCACATTTGAAAAAATAAACTGATGTCACCTTTTCAGGAAATGCTAGAGCTGGCAACCAGTTAAGTTGTGCAATTGCACTTGTAGTTGTAGAGTTCAGAAACAGTGGGAGAATTAAAAGCCTTCCCCAGTTTTTTTATTATAGTTTTCATTTGGTTGAATAACAAGAAATAAAATGAGGAGGCCTGTTTGTTTTTTTAAATAGCGAAACTTACTCTTATTCTTACAGACACCACTTAAAGATTTGCACACAAAAAAATTCTGCATGATAAATGTATCTGTGTAAAACCATCAGTGTAATTAACACAAATCTCTGGATGGCAGTTCATTTCTTAATATCTAATTAAGAACACAAAAATGAAGGGGTAACAATATTCTGTAATTTGTGACCTTGTTTAGCTTGGGAAAAAGTTATTGCTTTCATGAAAATGTAAAAGAAATAACTGGACCAATGTTTGAATGTGTCACTTTGCTTGCTAAAGAATATTTATCAACCCCCATGCAAAATAAAGCTTATCTTTTTGGTACTTATTAAAAATTAATTTAAATATATTTTGTTTTGGCTGTAATGTTGTACCTTCTCTTCATCTTTCTGGATCTTACAAAATGGAGGAAAAAAACCTACCATGATGAAGGCTGTACACATAAAACCTAAGGGAAACATGCTCTGCTACTTCCCATTTATTTATTATTTATCTTTAGGCATTTTTAATCCCACTTTTATTTAAATAATAAAATGAAAAGTGACACATAATGCTCCTTCTTCCTACCATTTTCTACACAACAATCAACACATATCAAGCACAGGAAATAGGAGTCCAGGCAGTTCAAATGAATATAGGTTTATTGTATGCTAATACTCTCTTTAAGAATCTGAACTACCATCAAAGTAGATAAGAGTCAATGGAATTCAAAGGTTGAAATTAGTAATCTTGTGGGCATGAGGTGATTCAAGATGACACACTTAATCCCTCCCTCGGGCTCTACCTGGTCATCTCCTACAATACTTGGGCTTATTTTCAGGGAGGTCTTATTTTTTGAGGTGCCAGGGGTGGGGAGCGTGATCACTTCGTGGCTGCTGGGTCCCTTAACCGCAGCCTCCAGCTTGGTGCCTGTTCAGGGTGGTGCCCTGAGGCCCAACCTCTGAATGGGCAACCTCCCCCCCACCCAGCCAATGTAAGAAATGGGCTCCCTCATAGTGCCTTGTCTCCTGCGTGAAGCCAGCTGGGCTCAACACCTGAGCATTGGGCAAGATTGGATCAAGCAGTTGCTACCCAATATCAGTGAGACTCATTGAGCTGGACTTGCCATGGATGCACTGCCGCCACCCGGGAGGAGAAGAGCACACCAGAACCCAAATGCTGGGCTCGCTGGAATTGTAGCCAGGGATCCTGCAGGCATCATGTAAAGGGCACCCAAATCCCCGGGCTGTTCACAACTTGAGCGAGCCACATGCAGAAGCAGTGGCATTGCCTTGAGATTTGTCATGCCGGCGCAGTCTCTTGGAGCAGGCTTCTTTCGACTTCCTGTTCAATTTTAGGTAATGCCAATAGTTCTTTATAGTTCCTTTAATAGCAGAATACCTGTCAATTGGAATCCCTTTGTTCCATCACTCTGATCTGCACGGCATTGACTGTTCCTATGTTTCATCCTTCTCTTGTGTGGTATCTTGTTCAGCTTCTCCTCCCTGAATGCTGACACCATCACTAAGTGAGTTACTGTCACCAAGTGGATCACTGTCATTAAGTGAATCATTTTTTTAGACGTAGAGACTTTTTATAGAAGATAGCAATGCCTTCTCTACAGATTTCACGATCTGATTGGTAAACATGATAGTCTCTTACTGTGGTAATGGAGTCAGGGAGAGATGCGTTGAGTGATGTTTCACAGACAAATGATGTCGAATTTAGCCATATTTAGTAAGAGGAGAAATTCAGGTATTTTATTCACAAGGCTTCTTGCATTGAATAGCTTGCATTTAAGGCCAGTTATAGTTGGAATTGAGGTAGTTAGGGGCGTGGGTGCCTAGTTTTGGGTGATGCTGGATTGGATGAAGTAGGGTTGGATGCAGAGGTGTGGGTTGTGTGACTTACTTTTGATACAATGAGCACAGTAGTCAATGTATAGATCCTTCTCTCCATTGTCTGGATGTTTTTTGAGTTCTGTGCAGAGTTCACAGGAGCGGATTCTTTGCAGTATGGATAAGTCTGGTTGTGAGCGAAGTTTGTTTTGGATGGGATTGGTTTTAGCAATGGTGTTTATTGTATGAATGAATATCTGTTTGCTAGACTCATTTTTGCGGACAACTCTACAAAATCTTGGGGCTGCCAAGGCATCATTGTACAGGTATTTGAACTCAGGCTATTTCTATCTCTGGTTATTTCAATGATATCTTCAGGAGAAATGCTTGTTGTATTGGAATTGCTTATGGACTTTGGTGATATCATCAGATTCTTTGGTGGCTTCAAGACCAAATAAGATGGCAATTGGACATTTCTGATGAAGTTCCATGATGTCTCTGATCAGTAAGGGGATATCGTTTGTGGTATTATTTGATGGGATAGTGGTTTGGTGGTTATTTTTGGTTGTAGTTGTGATTGTAGTTGCGGTAGTAGTTGTGGTAGTGGTTGTTGAGTTGGGATTTGATTTTGAGCTGTTAAGTATTCGCTTATCTGTGCTGTATTTTTTTTTTCAATAGAGATTAGGCTTGCTTGTATAGTTGTTTCAAAACGTGTTACTAAGCGTTCTGTTGAGTGAATGATTCTATGCTTTCAACTCTTGTCAGACAGGGTACTTAGTTTGTTTAGCTTAGATAAACTTGATGGACATAGACAAGGGAATATATCTGATGTGTTTAGCAGATCATCTAAGCTTTTGGTTAAGTTTAAGCAGGTGAGGTGAGGTAGGCTTGATTGTTACATAGGTGGCATTTAATGTTATTTTCACTTTCATTGATGGTTTCAAGACATTTGAAGCATGTGCTGGAAGGTCTTTGGTAGAGATATTATTCTTTTGTTGGTTTTTGGTAGTGGAGGGTTTGGAGTTTTGGGCTGGCATGGTCAATGACAATGGTACACTAAACAATTACAATAGCTAATTAATGTGATAGGTAGTTACTTAATGAATGTTGGTAATTAATAAATGTTAATTGATAAGTTAGAGAACAAATAAAAAGTAAGGTTACTTATTACTAAAAATCAAACAACTAGATAATCAATGATACAGTATTAAATCACTATCAATAAATCAGCAAATTAGTGGTCATTTATTATTATACTATTAAATGATAAATCAATTATTTTAGACAAAGGATTATCTATCAATAATTGGTCTTGAGGTAATGAAATAGTGAAGATAGTGAAGTATTGGAGGTTGGTAGTGAAAGGTTCCTTTGTTTTTTCTTAAAGCCACATTGTTTTGGACTTCCAGTTTGCAGGGCTTCGGCGGCAGGCAGGAATCCGCGATCGTGCATGGTTTCTGCCTGAGCTCGCCGCTGGAGCGCCCCGAGCCAGCTGGCTTCAGGGCTAAGCCACCCCGTAGAGGTGGTGAAGATGGGGGAGTGCCAGCAGGGTTGAGGGGAACCGCATCTCTCCTCAGCTGGCCAAATTCCCTTTCCCGAAGGCGGTAAGAGAAATGGCCACCTCAAAGAAGCACTCGACCGGAAAAGAAAGTGCAGGAGGAAGTTAAGAAGTGAAAGTTTTGGCTGACCGGGATAAGAAGCAGCAACTAAGGTATCCTGGAATTTAAATTTTATAAAAGATACATCGCTCCCAAAGACGACTCGGAAGCAGTGAATGAAAGTGAAAAGGGGAAGTTGTTGGTTTTTTTCACTCTCCTTCCTTATGTTGACAGTGAAGAGAGCTGAATGAGAAATCGGAAAAATCCGCTCTCAGGCCACTTCTCTCCCCACACCAGCCCTCTGAATACCACCCCTGACTGGCCTCTCAGGGAAGCTTCCTGGGCAAAGGCAAAGCAGTACAACAGCAATTTAGATTAGCTAGAAAGCAAGAAATCTAATAATTTCCTGCTTTCTAGCTAATCTAAATCACCCAGTACAGCTGATAGTCGGAACAGCTGAATCAGCGGGGGAAAGGAAAAATAGCAATTTACCAAAAATTAGGCGAAGGCACAACACAGGCAAGTTGGATGGTGCACGTGCCAGGTAAGGAGTGAGTAGGAGGGGAGGAGCCAACCAGTGGTGAAATTTGTCAGTTCTCCAAATTGTGCAGAATTGTTACTAGCGGTTCTATAGAACTAGTCCGACCAGGTAGAATCCCACCCCTGCTTCCAGCTCTATTCTATTCTATTCTATTCTATTCTATTCTATTCTATTCTATTCTATAGATCAGAGTAAAATGGAGGGCAAATTTTTCAACACACTTGAAATAAATTATTGGCCAAACTTCAGTTACTGGGCCTATATAGTGTAAGGATGAAATGTGAAATTATAGCATTGGGTACAAAGTGGTGTTCATCCTTAGAAACTAATGTTCAGGATAATAATTCAGATGATACTACTCCCAAGCTTTAATACAGAGCATTTTTTTTAAAAAGGTAGAACTTGTTAAAGATGGATCCAACCTAAAAGTAAGGCGAAATTTTCTGACAGTGAGAACAAACAGTGGAATTGCTTTCCTTCTATGGTTGTGGGTTCTCCATTGCTGGGGCTTAAGAATAGACTGGACTTCTATTTGACTGGGATGGTATAAGGTCTCCTGCTTTGAACAGGAAGTTGGGCTAGATGACCTCTGAGATTCCTTCCAAGCCTATAATTCTATCTACGTTCTGCAATTTATATAGCCACCGATCTCACAGACAAGCAACTCTGGTCAGCCTAGAACAGAACTAGTTAATAGACAAGTTAATAGATATGTTAAAAAAATCCAAGAACCACACTAAAAGAATAATAGATGAAGGGATGTTAAAAATAGAGCTGGCTCACTAGTTCATCAGGCTTGTTGACATAACTAGGTTTTAAAGGACTTCCGCAGTACCAGGCCAACCTCACCTCATGGGGGAGAAGATTCCACATTGTGGGCACCCCAGCGACCTCCTATGGCTACCAAATGCAGTTCCCTAGGTGACAGAACGATTAACGCCCTGTCTCCTGGGTAACCTGGCTCTATGCCACGAAGGACAACACCAGCACCTTCACCTTGAACTGGATCCAGAAAAAGGCTGGTAACCAATGCAGCTTGTGATGTGCGTTCAGTCCTTCAAGATTGCCCAGTAAACTTGGCGGTTTTACTGTCTCCACATTGCTTCCTGGAGTCAGTTCAAAACGACCTCATTTCAACTCTGCTAATTAGGGCATGGTTTATTTGAAAGCTAAATCGGTTCCTTTTAAACTCAGGCCATTCCCAATTTTAGAGATTTCTACTGTCTAATGTTATCAACTTCAGAAAGAAGCTTCTCCAGTCTATGGAACATAATAAATCCTGAAAGCCTCCAGATGGTGCAGTTTGCTAAAGCGTGCTTACATATACATGGGCATACATTGGGCATCTCAAAACTAATCTGCAAAGAGCTATGTAGCATTAGATGGCAGGAAAGAAATAACAGAGCACTGATGTTCAGCTCCCAGAATTTCTCAAATAACAGGGTCCTTACTGAGAATTCTGGGAGTTGAACTTAATTGATGCGTCTGGAAATTGTCATTGACTGGGAAACACAACATGAAACACAACAGACTTTCATACACTTCTGCATACAAGATTCTGTTAACATCACTTTATCCTGTTACTATGGGTAATTTCCTTGATCTACTGGGTAATTTTCCAATAACCACCATTCTCTCACTTATCTCATTTCCAGAAAACTACCTCCTTATGGTGTATATTTTATTTATTTATTTAATTTATATTGCTGCCTATTCACCCAAGGCAACTCAAGGCAGCTTACACAATAACGAATCTTGAGTACTGCACTACTTACTTCCCTCCATGAAGATGTAATTCCATTAAGTATTACACATTGAGTGCAGTTTGTCAGCCAGTTACAAATCCATCTAGTGGTGATGCAGTTTATCTCACATTTTTCTAACTTACCAAGAAATAGGTTATGATCAACTTTGTCAAATGCCTTATTGAAGTCCACATATACTGTATCTGCTGTATTTCGCTGATCCATTAATTAAGTCACTATCGAACAAAGAAATAAGATATATTTGATCTGTTTTTGACAAATCCGTGTTGGCTATTGGCTATAATTTTGCTTGCTTGTAATTGTTTGCAGGTCTGTTGCTTGATAATCTTTTCTGGGATCTCCCCAGGTATCTGTCAGCCTTCAAGATCTTTTCTACTGTTTTGCATCTTTCGGCTGCCAAGCTGAATGGGTTAATGAGAAGGATGTTAGAGCCCCTAAGCTGATGAGAGACTTTCACACAAAGTATCCTGATAAACCCTAGAAATGTATATGATTGTTAACTAATGTCTTTTATGTTGTTCTCTCTTACAGGACTAACGTCTTTTTTCTAGGAGGGCCGAATGTCAGCCTTCAAGATCTTTTCTACTGCTTTGCATCTTTCGGCTGCCATAAGTAACAGGGGGAGGGGTTGTATCTGGGAAGAGAGTTGGAGGTGTTATATTCTTGTGTTGTATAAATGAGTAGTGGGGGGGGGAGTATAAATTCCTGCTCTTAAGTTTCTATTCCTTGCTTAGCCTTTCTTTTCTCTGCGCAACTGCAAATCTTTATCAAAATATGTCAAGGTGATGGGAGATTTTAATGGAATTGTAGACAATAAATTGGACTATACATTACAGAAAACAATAAAGCAAAACAGAAAGACTCTCCCTAAATCTCTTTTTAAAATGGTAGATGAAATAAACTTAAAAGATACATGGAGAGAAAGAAATGTTAAAACAATACACCTTCTATTCAAATAGACACTTATCATGGTCCAGAATAGATATGATATGGATGTCAACAGAATTAATAGCTAATATTCAAGAAATAAATATTGAAACAAGTACTTGGGCAGATCACAATCCAATGACAATTAAATTGTCCAAAAAAAATGTACAAAAAAGAAGATCTAGATGGACGTTAAATAATACTATTTTAAAGGAAAAAGACTTCACATAGTGGATGGAGAAAGAATTGGCTTTTTTCTTTAGAGAAAACGAAAAAGAAGATACATCAGTTCAGAATGTATGGGATACAATGAAGGCATATGTTAGAGGCTTGATAATAGACTTTACAAGGAAAAAGAATACTATGAAAAGGCTAGCCTCTAAGGCCTTAGAGGATGAGCATAAAGACTTGAAAAAAAGCTACAGAAAATGCCACAGAAAAAGGACATCAAGCTAAGAATTGATATAGTTAAACATAAAATGGGTCAAATAGAAAAAGAAGAACTAGCACAGAAAATTAGAGGTGCTAAACAGAGCTACTTTGAAGACACAAACAGACCAGGTAGATGGTTAGCATACAAACTGAGAAAGGAGAAAGAATCAAGGAAAATACTGCAGTTAATAGATGACCAAGGCCAAGTTTGCTATGGTAGTAAAGAGAAGAAGGAAATCATTCGAGACTTATATGTCCAAGATTACTCTCATATTATCTTTGATTTGTCTCTTTAGCATAAATCCATTTTGATCAGGATGAATAAAATTATTTAGATATTTTTTAAGTCTTTCTGCCAATATCGAAGTAAAGATTTTATAATCTGCATTTAGTAGAGAAATAGGTCTATAGTTCTTAATTTGTAATGGATCGGCCTCCTCTTTTGGAATAAGTGTAATATAGGCTTCTGACCATGATTTAGGTATCTTCTTCTTTAACATAACTTCATTCATAACTTCTAGCAATGGAAGATTCAACGATTCTTGTAATGTTTTGTAAAATTCTGCCGGAAGTCCATCTGGGCCTGGTGCCTTTCCATTATTTTGCTTCTTGAGTGCTTCAGTTAACTCCGTCATCGTTATATTGCTTTCTAACATTGTTTCAATCTCTTTAGGTATCTGAGGTAAATTAGCATTCTGTAAGTACTGCTTAACTCTTTCCTCATCAATGCATATATAATTCATTGATGTTATTTCCATAATCCCATATCAAATCATCAAAGCCCAGATCAACTTGGACATCCAGTTGCACTTCCTTTGCGGTTGGAGGGGAGTCCACAATTGTCCGCTCCAAGCTCTCCTTGTTGGAGGGTTCCAATTGGGACCAGAACCACCCTGTAGGGGTGCTGAAGAAAGGGGAACTGCCTGTCAGGTCAAGGGGAGCTGCATCTCCCCTCCCTGGTAAGGAAAACCCCCTTCGAAGACGAGGTGCATTAGTGGCCTAAAATGGCCACCATCAAGAAGGGAGGCAGTCTGGAAAAATAAGACTGTACTGGAGCGGAGAAGCAGTGAATGGTGTGTGGAGTGGGTGATAATACTTCGAACTTTAAGATAACCCCGATTAAACAAACAGAAATGATTTCTCATAAAGAATTGTGCTAGTTGCAATTGAAAATTGAGAGAAAAACTGGGAAAGATAAGGAATATCAAATGGCTAGTGTGATCTGCTGTCCGCTGGGTGGGGTGGGGTGGCAGTTGGGGAGTGATTATTTTATTTTTTTCTATATTTTGTTCTATTGTACTTTATTAATTTATTTGATTCTTTTCGTTAGTTTTTATTGTTTTGTTTTTTTGCTTTAAATATGGTTTTACATTGTGTAAGCTGCCGAGTGATCATGGGTGAATAGGCGGCAATATAAATTAAATAAATAAACAAACAAGCTTATTTCTTGGGGGGGAAATTTAAACAGAAAGTAAATAACTCAGTTTTTTTTTTTTTTTTTACAAAAAAAGAACATAAAATTGGAACTGATGATTGGACAGAATTTGGCATGAAAAGGGCATTATTAAAATGGTGAAATTGATTGTTTTAAAAAGAAAATAATAGTTAATTTTTGAAAAATTGGCAAAGTTAATAAAAACACTAAGAAATGTGGGGGGGGGAAGGGTGGAAAGTGAAAACTGGACTAAGAGCACCACCTGGTGATAAAAAAAAAATCCTGCAGATCCCTTCAAACTAACAATTTAATTAAAGTGTGAATTTAAAAGGAATAAAAGTAACCGTATCTTAATAAGACCCCAGAAAGCTACAACTAAACAGCGAAGAAATATATAAAGATATCCCTGGAACTATTGGTTTCTTCTTGGAACTCTTTGAAAAGGAATAGACTGATTAAAATTGGGAAATAAAGACTTGAGGACATTGACTTTAAAAGACTTCAAAAATTAAAGAAAGATGCAGGTTTTAATAAAAACCACAGGATAAGCAGGTAATTGGATACAACAAGCAAAATAAAGATGAGTGAAATATATAAAGAAATAAGGTTTGCTGGCTGTAGAATTCTGGGAGTTGAAGTCCACAAGTCTTAAAGTTGCCAAGTTTGGGGGCCTCTCAACTAGATTATCAAGGAAGAGAAAATAACGTGGAGCAGATGCCTAGCAAAATTTAGCAATACTGCAGATTGGCTGTTTAGATTGATATCAGGTGCAAGACAGTGATGGTAGGTAAATTATTGGGCAGTTGAGTCTGGTATTTATTTCAGAAGGCTGATTTTAGAAAGCTAAACAGGATCAGACCTGGTAAGTACTTGGCTGGGAAGCCAACACAAAATAGGGTGTGGGGAGGAATGGAGTTGGGAAGGAAAGAAGGAAGGAAGGAAGATAAAAATGATTTTTATTGTCATTTTTTAAGTACACTGGCACACATTAAAAGTGAAATATATATCCATATACATACACAACACTCATATACACATGCTACACACACACACACACACACAAAATCATTGCCCATTTTGAATACATAGTGGAGAGGAAGGAAGGGTATTGGATATATAGACAAATGTGTGTGAAAAAAACTGGAAAGAAATAGGATTATAAACAACAGCTTCCAATCTTAGCAGTTATAGATGTGAGAAACAGAGAGAACGAGAAAGAGAAAGAGAGATGAGAAAGAGGGAGAAAGAAAGAAACAGAGTTTAAAAGAAATTAGAAAAACGGCTCTTTGAGTGTTTATGGTTGCAGACCCCTGGGTTAGTCAAACACCATGGTCGTTAAGTGAACCTTGCGGTCATTAAGCAAACACTGGTTGTTAAATAACAAGTCCATTTTCCCCAATGGGCATTTTTAACCGGAAACCAAAAGGAATTGTTGGAAAATGGCAAAACACATAGAAAACTTACTAGCCATTAAGCGAGGACCACTTATATTTGATTTGCCAGTCACACGGCCACTTAGCTACACCCACCCTAGTCACATGGCCACCTAGCTATGCCCACCCGTCACATGATCACTTAGCCATGCCCAGTTTTGTCTTCTATTTAAGACAGCATTTAAAAAGCATTGCCATGTGTGGATTAGTCTGATATCTGTTGCCATGGAAGCTGGATGGGTAATGGAAGAAGATAAGATGAGTCAACTCTACTAATGCTGCTGGGTATTTTTCCAATGGTTCTCATTTCTGTTTCCATGGAAACTGAAGTTGGATCAGTAAAAAAGGCAAGGCATTTGGAAAAAAAAAACCAAGACTGCAACCATGACAGTATTTTACCAAAGCTAATTTTGTTTTCCTCTCCTCACAGCATAATCTCTCACCCTGAAATCCACTCTCCAAGAAAGAAAGATGCCCCAAAACTGCTAATAATTATATTTTTATAGGCAGTAGCAACTGCTAGAGGAAAAGAATAGGCTTTCAGATTTTCAAATGTAATTCCTTTCATAATACCTGTAGCATTTCAAGACTTACGGGAAGGAAAGAAAGGCATATATTAAAACAAGCTTTTAAAAGTTTCTAGAAGATTTACAAATGCAATATTTTTTATTGATTGATTATGTTTATAACCTGTGGCTGTTGTTTGTTGTTGCTTTTGCAGACATGGAAAGTCAGACCCAATTGTTATTAAATGATTTTTCAGATATGAGCTTTTCTTGGGAGAAAAATAAAACAAAAACTACAATTTTAAGGTATTAGATGTATCAAGAATGGTTTTCATTAAAATATTTTAATCAAGTTGCAAAAGTGACTGTCTAAACCTAAAGTATTCAGCTGATGAGAAATTTGCAAGTAAAGACTTTTTTGACTTCCTGGCCGTTGGGTGGAATGCGCCATGGGAAGCATATTAACTTAATTGGATTTATGTCTCTTCCAGCCAGGAAGGGAGGAGTATTCATAAACTGGCAGAGACGAAGTTACTATTAACCTCACCCCTTTCCTAAGAGGTCTTGTCTCCAACGTGCCTACCGTCCCTGTCCTATTGTTTCTTTTTATTTTGCTTATATGTACCCATTTCCTGTATTCATAACTATGTATATACTTATACCTATTATCTTGCAAGCGATTGACACATCAAAATAAATAAATAAAAATAGAGACAACGTTAACAAGGTCAGCCAATGAGAGCTGAATTGGGGACGGAAACTTAAAAGAGTCTGGGGGTGGTTTGGCTTAGCTCTGCGCTCTCAGCTCTAAAGTGAAATAGAAACTAATCTCTGCTCAAAGCTGCTGCTTGTGTTTTTGCTGGTAAAGTCACTCTCTATCTTCTTTTTCTTCTAAACAGCCTGTAGTCAAAACAATCTAACTTTGATCTCTGTTAAAAGTTCCAATTTTTTTAAAAAAAGTATATGCAACCTTTAGATGGCAGTATTGCTTAACTTTCTCCTTTAGTTATACTGTATCCAATAGGTTCTGACCAAGTAATCCTTTTAAAAAGTAAAAGTAGAAAGAGAAAAAAAAAGTCCAGATTTTAAATTTTAAGTTTAGCAACAAAAATTAAAGGTAATCTTCTATTAAATATTGTTTGAAAATCCAGTCTAATAAAAAAAAAATTCTTTAAAAAATAAGGAAAAAATAAAATAGTACCCATAAAGTTTGACAGCTAGCCTTATGTTCTATTTTGCCGCTGTTCTCCACTTTTCTATCTTCTTTCTTCTAAACACTCTTTCCCCCTTGGGGTGCTCTGATTTTGATTTAATTAAGAAAAAAAGAAAAGAAAATGAAAGGTCTCACCCAAACCGACACACTTTTCCTTCCGATCTTCTTCCTTTCCGGGGCTGTCATAGCTTTCTAGTGGCTTTAATGACTGCTTTCTTCTGCTGCTTCCAGAACTTTCCTGGATCAACAGGGACTTTACAATGTCCCTGGGATCAACAGGATGTGCTTCCTTCACTTACTGTCTCTCCGGGACAGTTTGGGTCCAATTGGACCGTCCAGCTGCGGGGGTTTTGATGCACACGCTGCCACATTCTTGAGCCTGGGAACATGGGAGGGGGGAATTTCATGGAGCATATGTGGTTAGACATAATAGCATTCTCCTTTAGAGTCAAGGTCATGTTGTTCCTGCACCTGAGTAGTAGAAGAGGGGACGTCTCAAGTTGGGACGGATGGTGATTGGGACATGTGATGGAATGATGGGAGGAGGGGGCGAATTTCTAATATTTTACTTATTGGAAGGAAGTCTGGGATTTTCAGATTCGGGATTTCCCAGATGTGCCAGTTTACTACTCTAATAAAAGGGAAAGTTGAAAACATGTCTGGTTCGGAGTTATTTGTTGGAATCAAGTTTTTCTGGAATGCTGAAATTATCCTGAATCTCTAAATAGCTACCAGCACCCCGAAAGGGGGTTGTCTGGGGTGCTGAGCCCTAATACTGACCTAAAGTTCAGGTGGTGCAAAGACTGAGTGAAGATGGAGGAGAAGGAGGAGATCACAGAAGGAGCGGTGGGAACGGGTACCGGAGGACTAATTGAGACCTGGTATCCTCTTTCTGAAGAATTTGTGTGAGCCATTGAAGCTGCAGAGGAGAGAAGAAGGCTAGGCACTCGGCCCAAGGAAACGGATTCCTGGAAAAGTTGTCAGGCTGATCCAACTCCAGAGATGGGACCGGAAGAAAGGCCGCCGGAACATCATTACTACTCCAGCCCAGCCGAAGACACAAGCCTGAAGATAATGAATGAGACTTCATCGAAACATTGCCTAGATACTTCCAATCTTACGCGGGAGAAAACCCGAATAACCAAAGATCCATATATATATATAATCAGATTCTGCATGGTATTCTTTCCCTCAATTACATTCTAAGTCATTTATTATTTCAAATGTATTAATCTATTCAATTAATTATAGAGACTGATATTAACCTTTCTATTACCATCCTCATAATTCATTTTAACTTTATTCTTCTTTTTATTAAGTATGATTAAGTATAATTATTAAGTATGATTAAGTATGATTATGATTCTTATCATTTCACACTTTCACATTTATTCCAGTTATATCTATATATGATTTAACAGTAATCCTTAAAAAAATCAAATAAAAGAAGTATCAGTTCCAATCTTTTCAATTTTAAAATCTATACTCTTACATATCACAACACATTACCTTGCAGAATCCCCTTTCCTATTCTTTATCTACCCATTATCTCTAGTTCTCCTAACTGCATAATTTCTTTTCATTTTTGTTTGCTTTCTACATCCCCTTATTTTCTGGTCCTTTCTCTTATTTTTCCCTTTTTCCTTTACTTTTTCCCTCCATTTCTTACTCCAGTTTTTATCCCCCTACCTCTCTTGAGCTTTCTTTTGTAATTCCCTTTTCTGCTGTTTCCTTTTTCTTTGTTTGACTTTCCAAACAATTTCCTCTTTAATTATCCCCTCAAGCCTCCAGATTTTAATTTTCATTCTTTTTTCCCCTTGTTTTAATGTTCATTGTTCCATTTGTTCATTAAGGCTGGCTTCTTCTTTGTTCAACTCCTCCCCTTCTAGTTCTCTTTGTTCTTTTTTGTTCTTCAACTTTGCCATTTCTAATTTTTGTAATGCAATACTGCACATTTCCATTATTTCATTCCTTTATGCTTCTTAATTCCAATTTTATTTCCATACAAAGTTCTGCCATTTTTGTGCACTTCTTTTAATTTTTATTTTTCCTTTTTTTAAATGTTTAAGTCCAATCCAAATGTCCAATAATTTATTTCAACCAACATCTCTGATATTTATTTTGAACAATCAATGTCCATAAATCTTTATTTCCAGGTTCTTTCTGTTAATTCTTCTTTCAATTTTTTTCAAAGTCACCAAATAATCTCAGGGTAATTTCTTCACACTTCTTTTTTACCTTTATAATATTCTGTGTTTTTTTCATTTTTCAGGGTTTCTGTATAATTATAACAAAGTTCCTCTTCTTTTATATCAAGTTCCAGTTTAAAAAGGACCCAGCACTTTTCAAAGAGCCACTGAAATTTTTCCTTTACCATTAGGTGGTGGTCTCTGTTATGTCCAAGTTCCACCCTTTCTTTTCATTTTCTTTCTTTCTCTTTTTAGGCTTTTAAATTCCAATTATTCAATAATTCCAATTATTAGCTATTATTTTAGCTATTATTTCTTTTTAACACATCCAATTTCAGCATTTAGTTATGCCTGTTTAGTGCCAAATCATATATTTATCCAGTTTAATTTCCAAGTCTTTTAACTTACTCTTTCAATTTAGTTCTTTTCAAAGTTCTAAGCCACTTTCACCTGTTTCCAATTTTCTTCTCTCTCTCTTTCTCTAGTAGCTGCTTTTACAATCTTTCCTAACAATTTCTTATTTTTAATTCCGGAGTATCCTAATGTCCATAAATTGCACCTGGTTCACACTTCACTCACAGCTTCTCTGCTCCAGCACAGTCTTATTTTCCCGGACTGCCTCCTGTCTTCACGGTGGCTAGAATTTTAAATTTTTAAACTAGACATTTTCTCTTAAATTTTGAAATCTTTAAATGATCTGTTAGCATATCAAATTTCTCATTTTTCCTTTTAAAAAATATGTAGTAAAACCTCCTACATTTTCACTTTTAATTTTTTCAATCCACTCATGGGAATAAAACCTGATACTATTGTGATCTGCAAGACATGTTCCATGTATACACTTATGCCCATAGAAGACCTAGACTATATATGTACCAAATATGTTCTAGTAACTATTTGAGTTACTAGAAGTAAAGCTAAATTGTTTAAAATAACTCTAACCACTCTGAAACTCAACCTACAAAATGAGAAACCTCTTCACAAGAAGATAATGCCCAAATTGAACATAATAATGATAAGTATCTTCTAAAATAATTGACCTTGTAAATAAACTTTTAGAAGAAGATAACAAATGGAAACATGTCTCTCATAGGAAAAAAACCATGAACCTAGTACAAAACTCCTGTTCAACCCAGCCCATTCTGATGCAGCCTCACTGGAGCTAACCAATTGATTTCATAGAATCCCCCTGGAAGAAAACATTGCAGACACCTAGAAAAGAAGTATCATCAAATGTCCCTTAAAAAGTAGCTTCATCAAGTACTTCTGTGACAGGTAGAAAAATACCCCCAAACCTCCCTAGGAAAAAGGGCAAGTATTGGTAATTCAATTTTCAAGAAAACAGAACCAGCCATCTAGAGACAAGACAGTCAATCTAGAGAGCAAAAATTAAAGATGTGGCTGAGAACCTGTTGTGGTTAGCCGGCAGCAGATACTGATAGCTGAGGAGAGCGAGGACTTAGATGAGGGGCCAGGACCATTAGGGAATGGACTGCTGCCTTCAGAGATTGTGGGGGCTGGCAGCAATGAGGAGGAGGTTCCCGAGAAGCCTGTGCCAAGTGCGCGTGCATGCAAGATTGCTCATAGGAAAGAGCAGCTACAACAGCCCAGGCGACTCAGGAGTAAGGCTGCAAGGTAATGGTCCCTCCTTCAAGAAGATAAAAGCTTTCCAGCTGTGAAATGAGCGTACTTTGCAGAAGGCAAAGATGTTTTGAAATTACAGCCTCTTGGACATTCCAATATCCTGGGTTTGTATTTGAAGATTCTTATTTTGCAAATTATTTCTTGTCTGTTATCTTTTGGCAAGCCTTGCACAGTTTGGCAAGGCTTGTGCTTGTCACAGCTCATTATTTTGTAAAAGCATTACAAGGTTTCTGTTCTTTTTGAATTGCGTTTGATTTGTCGGAAAAGGGCATGGGTCAGAACAGTTTGCCTTCTGCCCCAAATGAAACCTGTTTTTTTTTTACCGTGAGATGGATCAGCTTCGAGCAGAGAATGCTCTGTTGCAACAACAGCTGGCCTTGTTAGCTAATCAGGTAGGTCAGCTCCAGGCTCTTGCTGCTCCACTTCCTCATCCTCGAAGAAAAGGCCTGGTTGCTGTGCCGAATAAGTTCAACACGGCAACCAGGCTATGTTTCCAGCATTTTGGGGACAGTGCCAGCTCTTCATTAGTTTGAGAGCAGAGGACTTCCCCACTGACCGGAATAAGGTGGGCTTTGTAATTAGCCTGCTCTCTGGCTCTGCAGCGTACCGGGCCACACCGTTACTGGTGCAGGATAGTGCTCTGCTGAAGGACTTCTGGGGGTTTTGTGACCATCTGCGGTTGATGTATGAGGACCCCATTAAGACCCAGACTGCTGCTCGTTGTTTGAAAGACTTGCAGTAGGGACAGCAATCCTTGCAGGAGTATGTCAGCGAGTTCCGGCTGCTTAGCCAGGTTTCGGCCTGGAATGAGGCAGCATTTATGGACACATTCCAAGACGGGCTGACGGACGAGTTGCAGGATGAGCTGGCACGGGTGGATTGTCCTGCGACCCTCAACGCATTGATTCATCTGTATCTGAGGATTGACGGTAGAAAAAATGGTAACTCTCATCAGCCTTTTTATGCATTGCCACCTTAGTATAGAAATCTTCCTGCCATCAGACCCATGGAGTAGATATACAGGGATTCCCACATCGAACATTGGTCTTCAGCTGGTTCACAGCGCCTCCAGCATTTGCCTTTGGCTGGGACAATTGTCCCTGTAGGTCTGCCATGTCCCTGTCATCTCATTATTGTTTTGCCACTTTCTACTTGCAATGGGCTATAAACTCCTTACTTTTCTTTTGATTTCTAGAATACCCCAAAGCACCCTTCTCTATTCTTTTTTGTATATCTTCCCAAACTCTTCTTGAGTTTTAGCTTTTCTGACATAATTTCTATGGTTTCTGGAGAGTCTTATGTGTTCTCCTTAATTTAAGTTCCTTCCACTTCCTGTGCCTGCCTTGTTTTTTTCTTCAGCATTTTAGGGAGTTCTGTATCCACATGGGCTCTTTGGATTATTCTCATCAGGAACTTGTACTCATTGTGATAAAAAGAAACAAAATATATCCTTTAAAGGAGCATATAAAAGTCACACTAAAACAATGTACTTCTCATGACAATAAGGCTTTAAATATTTAGAAAAAACGTATGTTTTGTAAAAGAATGATCTGCCTGAATTCGAAACTTCAAAGACACATTGAGTTTCTTTTTAGTAAAATATAGAGATGATTAAATTCGTTTTCTTTTGGAGCAGCTTAAGTTGGTTTTCTTATGCAAGGAACAAATCTTCACAACAAATGTTTTCTGATCCAACAGAATTTAACTTTCATATAAAGTATCACTTCCTCTTAAAGCACAGGTAGTAATTCAATATGCTTTCTTTGGGCAACAGAGTGGAAAAGAACGTTAGATCTGTCTTCTCTGAGGGAAGGGTCTTTTTCCCCTGGAAGCTTAATTGGGAGAAACAATTGCTGAATATATGGATTGTGAGATCTGGTAACCTTTGACGACAGCTCAGCATTCAGAACAATACAGCCTTTTAAAATGTACCATGAATAAGTTTAATGTTTATTCTCTAGTTTTCTTGTTAGAATACTGCTGCATCTTAAAAGAAAAAAAATACACGATTTATTCTTTGAATCCTCAAATATTCAAATATAAAGAAGTTCTGATAAGAGAAAATTGAAGATCATTGGTTTTCAACAGTGAGAAGACCTTAAAGTTTAAAAATGAAACAACTAACATTTCAGAGTAAAAGTTTCATCAAATCATAATGTTCTGCTTAGAAATTGATGATTTTAGATTGTTCAGTCTGCTGGGTAGGATATAAGATAAAATTTTCATTACAGGGAATGCATTTTTGTTATGGGAAAATTTTATGTACATCAAAAACAAGTTCTTATATAATCCAATAAATTATTAGCAATTTATAAAACTTTTCAGTTACTTGATTTCATGGTAAGCTTCAATCTACTAATTATAATCACAAGCTCTGCCTCTTTTCACTGGAAAATTAACAGATATAAACAAAATCACATTAAGAAAACAGTTTTTTACATCATTTCTTCCCACTACAATTTCCATCTTTTTTTAATTTGCTCCTGCAGATAGTCACAGCTTCTGTTCTCCAGTTTATAAGTCCCTCTTTTAAAAAATTAAACTATGTTTAAAAATTAAACTAAGAAATACCTGGCATGAGACAATCTGTGAGTAGACAGACGACCTTCCTCAATAGATCCTCAGAATCTAACAGTGATGTTGGGTTGTTGTTTTTTTACTGATTTCAAGGTTTCCTAATTCTCAACCTTAATGAATTTCTATCCTAAAGGGATTTCCCATTCATTTTGCCATGCAACTAACAAGAGTCAGAAAGGAGAAATTGGAGGTCTAGAATGATCCTGATGGGCAGACCAAAATGCCTCCATTCTTACTCCAAAGCTTCCCCAAGGAAGTTGACTTCACTATGAACCCTCCATTTAAGTGGTTACTTGACACCAGCTCCAAACCAGCCCTGCAGCCCTGTAGCTGCCACAAGTCTAAGACCAAATCTACACCAAATCTTCAAATCAAAGAACATGCTCCAATAAAAATGTACTTTAGCTTCCTAATTTCCTATCACTTTGTCTATTTTGTAGTCCCACCAGTTTTTGCTTGCAAGTAAATGGTATTTAAACACAGTCTTAAACTGTGTTTAAGAGGAATTTTATGGGAGATCGGATACCACATTGCAACCCTAAGGCCTGCAAATAGAAATAGAATAACTGAATTCACTCATTTCGTCAGAAGTGATACTGAGTGAATAGATAGACGAAAATGGAATGGTATGTCATGGAAATGAAGAAAAGAAAGAAATAGTGCAGAAGTATTATGAAAAACTATACGAGCAAGAGAATATTGAAGAAGGGAAAGTAAAACAGTATCTGCGAAAAGCAAAATTACCAAAAATACCTGATGAAACTAAGACAATGTTAGAAGGGAAAATAACAATGATGGAATTGACAGAAGCAATAGACAAAACATTGGGAAAGCACCTGGCCCAACGGATGGACTACCAGCAGAATTTTTTAAGACACTACAGGAATCAACCAGCACTATAATGCTTGAAGAAAGAACGAGGTATTGACAAAAACAAAGTTCCTGACTCATGGACAGAGGCTTATATTACACTTATACCAAAAGAAGACACTGATCTACAACAAATAAAAAATTATAGACCAATATCCCTGCTAAATGCAGATTACAAAATATTTGCCTCAATAATGGCAGAAAGACTTAAAAGATAATTGAATCACTTTATACATTCAGATCAAAATGGATTTCTGACTAAGAGGCAAATAAAAGACAACATGAGAATAATATTGAATACACTGGAATACTATGGAGCACATCCAGAGAAGCAAATGGCTTTGGTCTTTCTAGATGCACAGAAAACCTTTGATAATGTAAATTGGCAATTTATGTTGTTGCAAATGGAAGAGATGGGCTTTGGAGAGAGATTTATTAAGACAATTGAGGTAATATATTATAAACAGCCAAAGTAATGATAAATGGAGACTTGACAGATAATATTAACATCAAAAAAGGAACCAGGCAAGGATATCCACTGTCGCCATTGTTATTTGTATTGACCTTGGAAGTATTGAATAGAAATATTAGGGAAAATAAAGAAATAAACAGAATGAAAATAAAAAAGGAGGAGTATAAATTACAAGCATTCACAGATGATCTGGTTTTTATATTGGAAGAACCATTGGAAACAGGTCCTAAGCTGATAGAAAAGAAAAAAGAATATGGGGAGATTGTAGGACTTAAAATAAACAAAGGAAAAACTAAAATTTTAGTGAAGAATATGCAAGATGTGGAACACTTAAAGAGGACAACTACTATAGACTGAAACAACAGATTACAACAGACCTGGAAAAATGGAAAAATCTACAATTATCCTTAACAGGAAGAATAGCAACAATTAAAATGAACATATTGCCAAAAATACTATACTTATTCCAGACAATTCCAATAAAACTAGAGAAAAAATACCTTGAGGATTTAAATAAAATCATGTTGAAATTTATATGGCAGGGAAAAAAGACAAGAATTAAGTTAAAATTGTTACAGGACACTAAAATGAGGGGAGGTTTATAATTCCCAACTGGGAATTATATACCAGGCAGTAATACTGAAGTGGATGAAAGAATGGATTGTCTTGAGGAATATTAGACTGCTGACATTAGAAGGTCATGATTTGCAATTGGGATGGCATGCATTCTTATGGTATAAGGAAAGTAAGGTACATGGACACTTTCAGAGGCATTATATTTGAGATGCTTTATTAGTAATATGGGAGAAAATAAGGGAGCAGCATTATATGAAAATATCAGTCTGATTATCGACAACAGAGACATTTACATACCCAAATGTTTTTAAAATGGAACATATTACTAGATATAATAAAATTTTAAATGAAAAGGGTGAACTCAAAACAAAGCAAAAATTAGATGAATAAGGGATGAATACAAATTGGTATACATTTTTGCAGATATGAAAAAGATAGTAAGATAGATGGGTTCCATAAAGAATTGACTGAATTAGATAAAATCTGAACAGGCACTGAAGAGAAGATGATTAAAAAATTATATGGTTATTTACTAGGAGTGAAATTAGAAGAGCAAGTTAAAGAAACTGCCTGGACAAAACTGGAAACATGAGAAAATTCCGATAGAGGAAACAATTAAGAAAATAATGGAATGTGCAGAAATGAGTAGATTAACAATGGCAATTAGGGAACAGGAAGAGAAGGAGTATTATAAGATTTGGGATTATTTTATGAATGGCTAGAAAGAAGATTAAGAAATTGAAGTATATTGTAATAGTAATAATATATCATAATTTATTTCTAATAAGTAATAATATGAACATAACTTAGTAAGTATTGAGATGTGTTTTTGAAAGATAGCCTAGAACTAAATTAAACTTTAATGATAATATAATAATGTAATATGATATAGAATGTTGATTAGAATAAACTATGAATATAACTTAATAAGAAATGTATATCAATATTAGCATGTGCACAAGATACCCAACCGATACATTGTAAAATTGAAAGATGGTTTTATTTTTTGTTTTTGTTATGTATATATTTTTAAAGTCTGCCTTTTTTTGTTGCCATTTGGTTTAGCCAGAGACCTTACAGAGTCCAGAGAATGGTGAATCCAGCCACCCTCGAGAAGCCAGTTCCTGTCTGGCTTGCCAGAGAGGTTCAGCCAGCTGAGTATAACCAGCCTGGGTCAACACCCCCCCAGGGGGTCAGCCTGGCCTGATCCTGGCTCAACCGACCTTCACCTTCCCCAGCGAAGTGAGTGTGGCTGCCGAGAGTTGGATTTCCTCCTCATTCCACTCAGCACAGAGGAGATCACGGTTAACCACCCTCGCCAGTCCCGATCTACCAGACTGACATCTCAAGCCATGATCACTGTCAGCCAGCCATTGGGGCCCCTAGACCAGGCCAGCCTAGGATTGCGACAAGGAGCCATGGGCCTACCAAAGCCAAGCAACCTGCCTTGCCAGCCACCTCTCAGGCTGCCACTGGTAGACCAAATCTCTCCCAGATGGGCATACTACCCTGGCCAGGGGTGGATCCAATGCCAATGGGTGCCAGCACCCATGCCCCAGCTGGCTCCAGTTCCACCACCACTGACCCTCCACACACACTTCAGAGTTACTTTTGATGGAAGTCCTAGAAAGTTGGCATACATCTTGAACTGGATCTGGTCCCACCTCAATAGCTATGGAGGTCAGTACCAATCCGATCAAGAGATCATAAGACCAACAAACGGAAATAGAATAACTGAATTCACTCATTTAGTCAGAAGTGATACTGAGTGGACATATTAAAACAAAATTATAATACAACATGAACAAAAAATCTGTCATTGCAGAAATTTACACAGATTTTCTTTGTTGATGGTCTTGCTCTATATTTTTCCTACTGGGACAACATAGCTTTTGTCAGGACTTCTGGTTAGCCATTTTACATTTTTCTTATTTTAGTATAATTTGTAAACAAAGTGTGTGGTCCAGGATGTAATAACACACTATCTCCCCTTTTTCAGTTTTTAGTTTGGATTCCCAGGGGTACCTCACTGGGCTTTCTTGTTGATTAACCGTCCTCTCTTCTCATCCTGTTTAAATGCATGACTGTTTATAGCTACTGCATTCCTTGCATCAAACACACCATTATCCATCTCCTCTTCTTAAAGGGTCATTTTTGGATGGCAGAGTAATTTAATATACACATGAGAATTCTCCCTTGAACTCAACTGGTTGCTCAATGTCAAACTTTGATTGGACTGTAGCATCTAGTTGCATTTCAACAGATGGTTTGCTGATCATGTTTCCTGACTGAGCGTTCAAGAGTTTGGTGGTAATTTAAAGAAGAAGAATGCTCACAGAAATACAGTGTAAATTGTGTACTATTGATAAAGTATTATTAACTCTTCATCATCCAGTTAGGATCACCGTTTTTTTTTTTACATTACACCTAAATGCATCCTAAACACAAAGACATGGAGTCACATTTCTGGAGTGAGTTTGCTACAGAGCAAAAATTATTATCAAAGTCCGCCTTTTTCTTTGTTGCCATTTGGTTTGGTTATTTTGCCAAAGAAACTGATAGTTCTGCATTGGCAATTGAATTGCTAACTGAATCACTGTTTGCTTGGAAACTTGTTTACCTTGAAAGTGTCTAAGGATACAGGAACACCCAATCTAAGGGGTAATGCGCTGCTACCATCAGATTATCCACTAAACAACAAGCAACATGTGCAATTCTCTGTAAGAGAACCAGAGACCAGTTTTTTTAAAAAAAAACATTATAAAAAACCAGAAATGGCTGTGAGAAACTTCCTTGGCTCTTAGACTTTTCAGTGTGGCAGCTTGAAAATACCCAAGGAAGACAATTTGGTTGCTTCCAACTATGCTCTGCATGGGTTGCCCTTCAAAAGCATCCAGAGACTTCAAATAGTTCAAAATGCAGTGGCCGGGGCGCACATGGTTTTGTGCAGACCCAGGTGTCCACATGTGTCACCTCTCTTGCAGGAGTTGCATTGGCTGCTGATTTGCTTCTGGGGTGCAAGTCAAGGTGCTGGTTGTCCTTTAAAGCTCTACACGGCTTGGGACCAGGTTATCTGAAGGACCAACCTTCCTGGTTACCTAACTTATAGCAGGGAGGCAGGGAATGTTCTTTGTCCCATTTCCTAATGAGATACAACCGGTGGGACCCAGGAGGAGGGCTTCACCACGATGGCTCCCTCCCTTTGGAACGTGATCCCCATAGAGATTAGGCTGGCCCCCGCTTTGATACTCTTTTACAAGACCTGTTTTTTCCAACCAGCCTGGGCAACCCAGAGCAGGCTGGAACTCATCAAGTGCTTATTTGAGTGCTTATTGTTGCCATAGGGAAAGGGGAAAGGGGGTATTGTTTTTACTCTTTTTATATTGGGATTTTTCGTTGTTTGTAAGCCGACTAGAATCACTGAAAGGGAGTGGGCGGCCATATAAATTCTCTAAATAAATAAATAATCTAGACTGGACCATGTCTGTGAATGACAGGTGGAAACCTACCACTGTCTCCACGTCTTTGAAAGCCCCAATTCAAAGCAGCCCAATGTGGAACAGGCAGATATTAAGCTAGGCGGGGATCTTTCCCCCCCAGGGTACACAGCCATAGTTCTGCCAATTGTCTTGCCAACTGAGCATGTGTTCACTTCTAGACAAGTGCTGCTCCCGGATCCTGCTTCTGTGAGAAAGCGTCTTTTCACCTGGTCATTCCTGGCTTATTTCTCCACATTTTTGGCAGTTTCAAGATTTTCTATCTGGGCCAGAGTGGAAATGTGTCACTCTGCTGGAAGCTTATGCATGAAAACAACCGGTCTTAAAGTGATATAGTATTTACTAACTCAGAGCTCATTTCTTTGTTATCATGGGGAACAATTACTGACATCCATGTATATTGCTTAAGTGTGATTTTTTTTGCTCACACAGAATTGAAGTGAATCTCGTTATTATGTAATATAACTATAATGGCGACTAGGAAATGGATGCACAAAAAAAGGTGGTAAACCAACCGATACAATGTTTGTAAATCTATGAAGGAGGAGGATGTTTTTATGTTTTATGTCTTATGTTTTATGTGTTTTTGTTTGTTGTTAAAATCAATAAAACTTTTTCTTTTTAAAAAAAGAATTGAAGTGAATCTCCTTCTTCCTGCAGGTCTCCCCAGAAGCCTCAGGTCCTTCGAAGGACCTTTCTGGCTTCTGGTGTTTGGGCAACATCTCCAGAATCAGAATAGAGCTGGAAGGGGCCTTGGAGATCTTCTAATCAAACAGGAGATTCTATACCATTTCATACAAGTGACTGTCCAGTCTCTTCTTAAAAACTCTGATGAAGCACCATCCCACAACTTATGAAGACAAGCTGTTCCACTGGTTAATTGTCCTCACCGTTAGGAAATTTCTACTTAATTTCAGATTGCTTCTCTCCTTGATTGGTTTACATCCATTGTTTCTTGTCCTGCCCCTTTGATGCTTTGGAAAATAAATTAACCCCATCCTCTTTGTGGCAGCCTCTCAAATATTGTAAATACTGTAGTCTGCTTCTTCTCTGCAAACAGCAGGTGGGGCAATGCCGGCTAGGTGTAGATCTTATCTAGAGGGATAGGTTTAAGGCATTCAGTAATAATTCTGCTAGCTTCATTAAGGGCAATATCTACCTTCCCAGCATATCCTGATTTATACCAGACTGGGCAGCCATATTTGCCTGCCAAGAAACAAAGAGCTGGAGCTGTTGTCTTAAGAATCCCTGGTTTGGCACCAGAGGCAGAGCTCATTCATTTTCTAAAGATGTTTATTTTGTCTACTGATCTTCAGTTTAGTGTTCGTACAGTTCTGCCTATATGCTAGGGCCCTATCTAGAGTGACCCCCTAAATATTAAGGGCTGTGACAAGATTCCAATAACTTTGTCAAACACCTTACTGAAATCCAAGTGTACTATATCCACAGCAATTTGAGCCAAGTTGCTGCAGTGGTTAGAATGCAGTACTGCAGGCTACTTCTATCTTGGATATGGGATCCCAGATGGTGCTGTCGACGGCAGCCTCAGTGAAATGCTTTCTAATGGTTTTTTTATTCGTTATTATTCTCTGCAATTCACTACAGATTTCATACAAGACCATCTGCTAAGAATTGGGCAATGTTTGGTGTCAAAATGCCTTTCTTTCGAGGATTCGATTTTCTCGCTGGGAGAGCTCCGGCACAAGGATACAGACAACTGCTTGAAAACTGGATCTTTTTATTTTTCAGGAAGGCGGGGGACAGCGAGAAGCCTGCGTTCCTGGGCTAGCTAGCTTCTTATGGTAAGTCCCTGTTTTTTTATACCCTTTTCTCCCTTTGTAAGTTGATTTTGTGTCAATGTTTGTGCTTAATGTTTCAAATCCTGTTTGAGTTTGTCTTTATTCCCGCTGGAGGGCAAACTCTGTGGGATGGCTAGATTGTATTATTGGTTTTCTCTAATCTCTTTTAACTTTAAGATAGTTTTGCATATTTGTTCTGTGGCAATCTCCTGTCTGTCCCTTTTGTAATTTATATTTTGTGTCTTTTGTCTGTTTGTTTTGCTTATTTGGTATGTCCTGTGTTTATAAGGGTTTTCTAAATTATCTTTTTGTTTCCTTTTCTTATTTGTCTAGTTTTCTTAATTACTTAGGCTTTTGTCTATAGGGATTCTTTAATACCTTTTTTATTTGGTTCCTTTTCCTATGTAAGTTTGTTTTATGGCTGACCTGATGTTCCCCTTGGGCTTTTCCTGTTTTTGTGACACTACTGTCTTTGTGAAGTTCCCTTTCCACATGAGCACATCTGGGACATCATGTCTCACTCCATCCACCAATGCCACATGGCATCACAGGTTGTCCAGGAGTTGGGGGATGCTTTAGTCCAGGTGTGGGAGAAGATCTCTCAGGAGACCATTCGCCACCTCATCAGGAGCATGCCCAGGCGTTGTAGGAGGGCAACAACCCAGCATCAGGACCGCTACCTCCGCCTTTGTGCAAGGAGGGACAGGAGGAGCACTGCCAGAGCCCTGCAAAATGACCTCCAGCAGGCCACAAATGTGCATGTGGCTACTCAAAAGGTCAGAAACAGACTCCGTGAGGGTGGTATGAAGGGCCGACGTCCACAGGCTGGGGTGGTGCTTACAGCCCAACACCGTGCAGGACGTTTGGCATTTGCTAAGAACACCAAGATTGGCAAATTCGCCACTGGCGCCCTGTGCTCTTCACAGATGAAAGCAGGTTCACACTGAGCACATGTGACAGACATGACAGGGTCTGGAGACGCCATGGAGAACGTTCTGCTGCCTGCAACATCCTCCAACATCCTCCGGTTTGGCAGTGGGTCAGTAATGGTGTGGGGTGGCATTTCTTTAGGGGGCCGCACAGCCCTCCATGTGCTCGCCAGAGGTAGCCTGACTGTCATTAGGTACCGAGATGAGATCCTCAGACCCCTTGTGAGACCATATGCTGGTGCGGTTGGCCCTGGGTTCCTCCTAATGCAAGACAATGCTTGACCTCATGTGGCTGGAGTGTGTCAGCAGTTCCTGCAAGACGAAGGCATTGATGCTATGGACTGGCCCACCTGTTCCCCAGACCTGAATCCAATTGAGCACATCTGGGATATCATGTCTCGCTCCATCCACCAACGCCACGTTGCACCACAGACTGTCCAGGAGTTGGGGGATGCTTTAGTCCAGGTGTGGGAGGAGATCCCTCAGGAGACCATCCGCCACCTTATCAGGAGCAAGGCCAGGCATTGTAGGGAGGTCATAGAGGCACCTGGAGGCCACACACACTACTGAGCCTCATTTTGACTTGTTTTCAGGACATTACATCAAAGTTGGATCAGCCTGTGGTGTTTTTTTCCATTTTAATTTTGAGTGTCACTCCAAATCCAGACTCCATGGGTTGCTAAATTTGATTGCCATTGATCATTTTTGTGTGATTTTGTTGTCAGCACATTGAACTTTGTAATGAACGAAGTATTTCATAAGGATATTTCATGCATTCAGATCTAGAGTGTCTTATTTTTGTGTTTCCTTTATTTTTTTTGAGCAGTGTAAATTCCATAACATACGACCAACATATCATGAACATAAATATTCCTACAACGGTACAGAAACACACTCGGCTCCCCAGCTGTTCTTCCCCAAGGACGCGCCTCCCTGTTGGCGGACCCCGGGGGATCTACTCGCCAGCAGCCGAGGCTAGAGAGACGCGCTTCGGGCCCCTCTAGCCGCCTCAGAACCGCCTATTGATAACCCGCAGCAACGCCAGTTCCACAGAACTGAACGGGCGGGGAGGCTGTGTCGTGGTTTCCGCTAACGTCACTTCCGCCGCCCTCCGTTCGCCGGATCCAAGATGCCGAACGGCAAAGAAGTAGAGTTGTTGGTCCGGCGGCGGCGAGGGCGGGGGAGCGGCCGTGCAGCAGGACAGGAGAGCAGGACAGCGGGTAAGCGTTGGCTGACTCCAGGAACCGGGCGGGTGCACGAACCGAGGGACTTCGCCGTCTCCTTGCCGAGTGCTGCCGCGTCCGCTCGGCGTCTAACTCGGAAGTGCCCCGACTTGGGGGCGGGGGAGGTTTTCGGAGGGTCTCGTGTTGGGTGCATCTCCTTGCCCGGGAGCAGCAGTTCCCACTCGGGCGCTGATAAATACTTCCGGGGGCCAAAGTTCAGGATGACCCCGAAACCACTGATCGGTAGCAGGCGGTTTCCGCTATAGCAGGGGTCTCCAACCTTGGCCACTTTAAGACTTGTGGACTTCAACTCCCAGAGTTCCTCAGCCAGC